>CAKAOI010047851.1:25259-48109 GCA_916701655.1 Sebastiscus albofasciatus
AGTACAGCACATGGATGTTTTTATTGTATCTCTGTTTTGTTCACATACAGTATTGTGGATTTTGTGGATATTGTCAAACCACGTCACAATGTTAAGAAAGCGTTAAAGGGACTATTTGTAACTTTCAGAAATGCTTGTTAACAGCGACACCTGTGGCCGTGAAATCAACGAAAGTCAGCGTCGGGCTCGCTCTTGCTCACTCTAAATATACCTGAACGAGCATCGCTCAACACAGTGAGGTGACACACCTCAGCTAAAAACACAATATCACTCTATCATTCACCTGCTAGGCAGTAATGTTAGCTGACCAGCTGACCAGTCTCTCCATGAACATGATTTAGATCTGATCCTAGTGTTGGCTTTTCCTGCCTCAGCGGGGCTCTGCAGCGTGTCTCCCTGCTCTCTCCGCCCGCAGCCGGAGAGAGCAGGAAGACACCGGCACTCGGTCTGTAACGAGACAACAACGTAACTCGTTGCAGAGCTCCGTCACTTCACAAGACACGGGAAACCTCTGTTGGTCTGGAGGAGCTGCAGCAGTTATTTCTGCACAAACGTCCCCTGTACATTCACTAGATATTCTCAAGAGCTAAACTAACTCTTCTGCAGTGTGGAGTGAGCGCTGTCTGAGTGAAGGCAAGCAGGCAGAGGAGGAGAGGCAGCGGCCACACGCGAACGCGCATGCGCGAGCGTGCATGTGTCCCAACCTGGTACATTTATACGCTTAAAAAGTTACAAACAGTCCCTTTAATACATGACTGCCGGCCTTGGCGGAGGTAAAAATAGAACGTCATCATCTGCGTCCTGTATGTCTGTGGTGTGTTGTTTTAAAGATTTTAACAGAAACCTGTCAGCCAGTCAGAAATAACTATTTGTGTGGGCCATGGCACTCTTCATGTAATAGTAAACTGGGAATTTTAAATTGCTGAGATTAACTCCAACGACACCAAACCTCAACCACAACGATGCTTGGGCCGTGTGGAAATCTGATTGTTGAGGGCAGCAACTAATGAGTGTTTCACTACTGATTATTCTTTTAATCATGTAGTCTGTAGCGTGCCAAAATGAGTGCCAAGTGCCCACCACAATTTACCACAGCCCAGTGACCTATTCAGATTTCTGACTTTGTCTGACCATTAGTCATAGTCACTTCTCCCGAGGGTTATTAAGCCTTTGGCTGATATGAAAATGAACCTCACATTAGAGAAGCTAGCCAGAAAATGAGTAGTCTTAAAACGATTATCAATAAATATTCAAATGGTTTTGTGTTATTTGACTTATTGAAAGAATTAATCATGAATGTCATGCTTCTCTACCTCTTTTTGCCTGAATTCCACTTCTCCATTTCATGTAATTTCCACTCATCTCACTGTGTGGGCGCCAAAGTGGAGGAAACGTCAGCGTATACGAGCTTCGTGTTTCCATCTCCATCTCCGCTCCTCCTTTCCTTTTACATCTCCCCCGTCCTTCTTAATTCCCAGCCGAGAGCTCCCGCGTCTCTCATCAACCTTTGTTGGTTATTCAGAGTTTTGCTTTCATTTAAATTGTGTGAGAGAGGAGGCAATAACGCAGGCTATTGTCATTTTATAAGGGAGTGAGTTGAATTTTGATTTGAACCACTGTCTTGTCTTCTCTCTCTCTCTAGCTCTCATCAATTCTTTTCCGGTTTGCTTTATTGGCATGGATGTTAGATGTACAGCATTGCCAAAAGCAAGGAAGTTAATTAATTAAATTCATTCTTAAAGCCAAAAAAGTAGTACACAATAGTTAACATGAAAACCTAATAAACAAAATCCAAGCAAAACTAAGTGATGTGTGCAGAGAAATAACAGAAGGAGCACTTGGATCTAACCGTTGGTAATCCATACGTAGCGGGTTTGCATTAATTCACAGTGTTGCCAAAGTAGAAATGTTCTCAAGACGTAAAACACACATACTAATGTAATACAACAACTGATGCAACATGTAGCAGAGATGTTAACCGCTGTGTCCTCTGTCTCTTTCACAGGGTCCCATAGAGAATGATGTTGTGATTCACGTGGCCCTGATAGCAGAGAGCCAGAGGTAATGTATGTGTGTGTGAATGTGTATATATACGTGTGTGTTAATGTGTTGCAGGCCCGGTCTTTCAGTGAAGTAATTGTGGTGAGCTCATAAAGCGGGAGCTCAGTCTGACCTCTGCCATCATCCATCACTCTTCTCATTGTGCGCGTGGTTTCGTGTGTGTGCACGCAGGCTCGGATACACGTGTAAGAGCGTGGGCGTGCGTGTGTCAAACAAGGTCAAACGGCTCAGAGAAGCTCGTTAACCTGTAGCTTCAATTACTGCCGCTGGCTGGCAAGTCCCGATCAGGACTAGCGCACCATCTTCCTCACTGCGGTCTCCAGCACTGCGGTTCAATAACAGCTATAGCTTCATTATAGATAAAGATTTACAATGGACCCGATTTACATGAGTTTTATAATTACAAGAACGCATGACAAATAGAGTTTTTAACCTTCTATTGACACAGCTCTAGCTTCAAGGACTAACAGCGTCATAAAGCTGCAGATTTACAAAAGATAAATCAGTATGGATGGGTTTAAAATCTGTTTTAGGGCTGTCAAAGTTAACGCATAATAACGCATTAACACAGATTCATTTTATAAAACAACTACTTTCTTTAACTCTTTAACACAAACTTGCAGTTTTTAATTAACTGCGGGCTCAGTTTTAAAGCTAGAGTGAATATACTGGCATCATATAAAACTAAGAAATCTAAGGAATCCATTGTTACCAACCATGTCATACTATCTTGTCGCGAAGGAGGTTAAATAACGCTCCAAACTTACACTAAATTTTTGCGAGGGAAAACTGTGACCTCAAGATATGTGAATGAAAATGGGTTCTATGGGTACCCACGAGTCTCCCCTTTACAGACATGCCACTTTATGATAATCACATGCAGTTTGGGGCAAGTCATAGTCAAGTCAGCACACTGACACACTGACAGCTGTTGTTGTCTGTTGGGATTGAGTTTGCCATGTTATGTTTTGAGCATATGTTTTATGCTAAATGCAGTACCTGTGAGTGTTTCTGGACAGTATTTGTCATTGTTTTGTGTTGTTAATTGATTTCCAATAAGTAAATATACATTTGCATAAAGCAAACATATTTGCCCACTCCCATGTTGATAAGAGTATTAAATACTTGACAAATCTCCCTTTTAAGGTACATTTCGAACAGACAAAACATGTGCGATTAATCGTGATTAAATATTTGAATCGGTTGAAAGCCCTAGTTTCTATGGTCGCTTCTCTCACATCACGGCAGAGTCATGGTTTGAAGGCAATCCCTGGAGAAAAGACATTTGACACCAATGTAGTAAACTCCAGAGATGCCTGTAGCCTCTGAACGTACACACATCCACTCCTGTCGTTAAAAGGAAATTTACGTTAACAGCCTGTTGCGAGTGAACCAGACCACCTCTCCTCTTACACTGCAGAGGTTTGGAGGTGGTACTGCCTATATCCAGGAAAGGGTTTTACATTAGCAGGCCTCAAATCCTCGAACAAGCCTCATTTAGCCGTACTGTTGGAGGCAGTCACATCGTCATAAGCCTGTTACTTTTCAGTTTTCTTAGGAACACAGAAAACTCTAGTATTTTGGTCGTGCGCTATCCTCTCAGCTCCCAGTTGCGTAACTAAGTCCTTTTACCCCTCACAGCTTGAGTCTGGCCCAGGGATTAGATGGCTGTTTTCCCTTCCTGTTATCTTAGCCTGCTCTTGTTTTCCCACACTGTTAGCATAGCTCTGCTCAGTGTTTGCAGCACAGTTCTGTATTAACTTTTTCTGTTACCATACTTTTAGTAAGGACAGGTACATTTGGTCTCCTGTTTCTGTGCTGTTAATATTATTTATGGGAATACTGTTGTACTCAGCCCTGCCGGTAGTACCTAGAAATGTTCCCACTTCCCGATGCTGTACAGGCGTGTTCTTTCTCACTAGGTCTGAGGACAAATGTATTCTCTGCTGAATTGACCTAGCCAAGTAATCTCACACTCTAGTCACTTATTGTGCCTTAGCACGGTGTTATGTTCAAACCATCACTTAACCAGAGCATGTATTTAACATGCATGCTGTATGTCAAGGGTCATCTAAAACCATTATGCAAGCTAAAGGGCTTTGGTTCCCCCCCCCGCCCCGCCTTCCCACTCTGAGCTGTCAAATGGCATGGTTGGATATAAGTGCATTCATGTACACAGACAAGCACATACACACACAGTTGTGGGACCCTCCGCCAGACGGTTATGTATTAGGTTAAATCCTGAGATTACTGCAAGTCACAAAGAACACTGATCCCAGTTGTTTCCCAGAGGAGCTAAGATCATTCAGCACTAGCCGGTCTGTTTTGCCTAGCCGTCTGCTGATGTACAATCTCCTCTGCAGCAAGTCCAGAGGAAGCCGTACAGCGTGTACCCTTGTTTTTCAGAGACAGTGACAGGCAAAAAGGCAAGGGGGAAGTTCCAGTCATTTCTCACAGTTGTCTGCTAAGGCCAATAGTTTGCTCGGTTTGCTGTTTCTGGGTTTGGACTAAATGGAGGCAGTCGCCTCAGATGAAGATCTGCAGTAGATTGTGATGTCTGATGGAGTCTTCTGTCTCGTTGGTTACTCAGGTGGGTCAAGAGGCTCAGACCAGAAGAGGAACGGAGTGAAGGGTCCACCAGACAGAAGAATGGAGAACGGGGTGAGTTTGAATGTCTTCTTTTTAGACAATTTGAAATACGTTCAGCAAGATGACATATTTTACCTGAGCCAGTTAATGACAACAAAAGCCCTGGAACTCATTTATATAGGTTTTTTACTGCACCTCATTGGAATAACATTAGAGTTACAGTCATAGCTTCCTTTGCTCTTTGCAGGTCGAAGATGTTTTCATGCATCACCACCAAGATATTTCCATTTGTACTTTCATTCTCGTCATTTGGGTCATAGATTTTATTATTAACAAATTCTGTGACCTGTTTTTTTTGTTTCCTTATACTGAACAACAAGCCAACTTGATGATTTGCTAAAGGGTACTAATTAATTCAATTCAAAAACACCCTGCAGTGTATAAATGAAAAATTAATCAGTGCATCATAACATGGACATGACTGTTTATATAATCATCAAGTTGAGAATGTCACTTGATCTAAAAAAATAAATTCAAAAATTAAAAAAATAAAAAGTTGTACTACGAATCCTGAAATCACAAAAAGGCCTACACTGGTCCTCTACTGAGGGTTTGAATGGGAAGGTAAAGAGATTGCTCCACTAATCTCCCCACATGTGTTTGTTTGTTTTTGCTTTTGCGTTTCTGACTTCAAGGCTACACTTGTTGTCTTGTATAGAGTGCTACAGGAATGAGTCCTAAAACCCTTAAATGAGACCCTTAAACTTCCGGTTCCCTCGTCTCAAAGTCAATGGGTTTTTTGAATGGGTTTTTAGTTAGATTCCTGAAATAAGGTCTGTAGTTAACACAAGCGTCAAATATTTTAATGTTTTGTTCTACGACATAAAATCCGTTGATATGTATACGTGAATTTTGGAGTCTTTATGTGTCTTAAAAAAGGCGGTTGCTAACAAGTGGCTAAATGAGACTACTAAACGTCATCATGCCGACTCATCCGCCTTTACATCCTCGTTGTGTATACATCCTTCATGCGACCGTGGTGTAATTCATTTATAGCCCAACGTTAGCTTTTTACATCTGGCGATTGCATTCACACATCAAAAAATCATAAAAATGGTATTCATTTGTGAAGATTATCTTGCTGAACAAAACGTGTCAGTACCCTAAACGTTTGTTTGCCACAGAGTTTATTTTCTGCAGTAATCCAAAATCCAATTGAAAAATCCCATTGGCTCTTTGTCGAGGGAACCCAGGGCAATGCTAACTTCCTGGTTGGCCCACAAACATACGCCGTGTATTACAACCTCATATTGAATGTGTTTTCTTTTCTCGTCCTTTTTCCCTCCTTTTATCTCTTCCCAGGTGGCGACACCCCGGATGGACATGACGCTGGCCGAACTACAAGAGATGGCTGCCAGACAGCAGCAACAAATAGAAGCTCAACAACAGCTCCTGGCCTCCAAGGTGCGTAAAGACGAGAGAGCAAGATGAAAGGGGAGATGGGTACTGTTAGAGGGATGGATGGATTCAGGGGATGAAGAGGTAGAAGTGGTGGAGATGAAAGTAAAAGCCAGAGGAGGAGAGACAAAATAATGGAGCAAGATTAAAGAGGAGGTTATTGGGAGAGAATGGGGAGATGGTACACAAAACAAAGGTACTAAAGTGCCAGTGCACTCATGGAAATAGAGATGCTAAGTTAGAGTGCATGTCGTGGTTGTGATGGACAGGTTAGATGAGTTGTGATGGCTGCAGGTGTAGTGTTTATCATTTGAGAAGCCTGAGACAGCTGTCTGCTTTGGATTCTCACTGCACAGGACTCATCTGGTATTTGAAGATCTCTTTTTTTTTTCTTGCTTAGAACTTGTTTCTCGTTTCGCTCAGGATTTATTGATGAAGGTGGGAAAGACATTTGACAGAAAACAGGCGTGGTATAACTAAATACATGGCTGACCATTTTTTCTCCTACGCATTTTTTGTTTTTTGCTGAGGCAAGTTTGCAAGTTGAAATGTTTCTGTTCTGCCGATCCACACTTATGTACCGTTTTAAGATAAACCTGTCTCTTTCACTTTTGTTTAAACAAATATGCTTAAAAATGCCCTGCAGGCAACCTGTGTGCTTGATCCACTTTAGCATTCGGATCCAAACAACTATTGTCTGAGGATGGTTTAGCGAGCCAAGGAATGTAGCTTCATGCAGTCGTGTACACTTACAAGTCACAAATACACGTCGAGTAAACAAACAGGCATTACCATTATCACACATCCCCTGGTACTGTTCCGGATACAGACTGTGTTGTGCTATATTAGAACCTGTTTGGGAGAGCTCTGTCAGGTGTGTAGCACACTGTGTAATAGTTCAAGACTGACTATTTGTTTTGAACATTTAACACTGTTTAGCTCCACGGAATGTTTTCTTAACCCGTATTTTACCAGGCATGTTGAAATAAAATACATTCCTAACCGCTTTCAGGAGTTACAGGGGGAATCATATTCATAAAAACAGCACTTGTACTGTTAGCCCTAAACATCTTACCAGAGTGTGTAGTTCAGTGCCTTGCCTGAGGACACTTGGACAGCATACTCTGCCATGGATTACTCATAAATGAAAGTTAACAGGGATGTGTCTGTTTCATAAGTTTCTGACCTTTGCTCCATGTGCCCTTTCTCCTCTCCTTTGACTCTCCAGGAGCAGCGGCTGCGCTACTTGAAGCAGCAGGAGCAGCGTCAGCAGCAGCAGGCCTCTGAGCAGGAGAAGCTGCAGCGCCTCCGAGAGAACATCGAGAACCAGGAGACTCGGCTCAAGAAGGTCCGGGCCCTCAAGGGCCAGGTGGAGCAGAAGCGCCTCAGCAATGGCAAACTGGGTAAGCTCACGGAGTTAGTGAATTTTATGAAGTGATGCCTTCTCGGAATATTGTATGACTGGGACGCATGGAACATTTTATTTATTTTGACTTTCCTGTCTTCATGATATTCTGTCTCTCGCCTCCCTGTCTCCATCATCTTCACACACCTTCTCTCTACCTCCAGTGGAGGAGATAGAGCAGATGAACAACCTGTTCCAGCAGAAGCAGCGAGAGCTAGTGATGGCTGCCTCCAAGGTAGAGGAGCTCAGCAGACAGCTGGAGTTGCTCAAAAATGGCAAAATGGACAACTTCCATGACAACCAGAGCTCGGTGGCTGAACTAGACCGCCTCTACAAGGAGCTACAGGTATGCAGAAAATAATATTGACTAAATTAAATGCAACACCAAAATATTTGTATTCGCTTTAAATGAGCATCTCTTCTCTTTGTCCTTGTGTCTTGTCCTTCTTGGCGGTCAGCTGAGGAACAAGCTCAACCAGGATCAGAACTCTAAGTTGCAGCAGCAGAGAGAGGGCCTGAACAAGCGCAACCTGGAGGTGGCTGCCATGGACAAACGGATCAGCGAGCTCCGAGATCGGCTGTGGAAGAAGAAGGCAGCGCTGCAGCAGAAAGAGAACTTGCCTGTAAGTATTATGACATCACAACAACATAAAAAAACATTCACATAACCTGATGCAGAACCCCGTCATGTGTAATATTTTGTATTTTGTGAAAGGTGTCCACATAGCTTTAATTGTTATTGTGACTTTAGTCGAGAAGACAGTATTATTCATATCTGCAAATAAGTGATGGAAATGGTTTTGATCAGAGCTCCCCCTAGTGGCCTCACATTAAAGGATGTTTATATCTCTCTTTACCTCCGGAAGCCTCAGATGCCCTGGCATCCAGAGCTCACCCATGCCAACGTAAGCTATCTCCCGTGTGGGAAAACCTAGTGACCCCCTCACTCGAAGGAGTCCACTCCTATCCGTTCTTTTTCCACTCTTTGATCTCTCTGTCTAAGACAGCTGGTGGGGATTGATCATTGTTTCGATCATGTCACAGAGTTGCATCTGAGTTTACGCTCTTCACTTCTTCACTCAGCTGTGTTTTCAGTCCCCTTTTGGCAGAAACAACTCCTGGAGATGAGAGGGGAGTAATGAGTGCAGGCTGACATCTCAGACAGGCAGGAATGTCAGGGGAGATGCTATCTTTTTTTGGCTGCACAAAACAGGAAAAGGCGAATAATCGGTTTACTCCAACCATCGTCTAAAAACATTGGCTTTTCAAAACACATTTGATGATAAAAGACATGGCGGGATTCAACACATACTAGAAATTAGCAGGCTGAATAATCCAGTCTTTGTATTAGCGGTTCAAGTTTTGGCTGCCTGGTGTCTCCTCTCTCGTCTTCCCTGCAGTTGTTTTGAACACAGGTTGCCATGGGACTGTAAATAAGAGTCGACAGACTTGTGAAGAAGAAAAATTAACATGTTCACTGCTTGAGGTTGAATGCTTGTGTAGGGATAGCAAAGTCGTAAGGGTGGCCTAAAAAGAAAACCCAATCATTCTGATTAGATGATGGGTGATTTCATGTTTTTAGCCTCCTATAAACATGAGTCATTTTACCCTCTCCTCTACTCAATAATTTCTTTTATAATGTTTTCCTGATCAGATCAACTTCTTCTCAGACATAATTAAGGCGTCTCATTGGCCTTCACCATTAACTTTCTTTCTTTCAACCAAATTAACTTTCAACCAATTAACCTCAAAAGATTGTTTTTCGTCATATAATGCTGATTCATAACTTTGTAATGCAAATCACACAGCTGTTTGTATTCAGTGCCATCAGATCTGTATATGTTATAGATGCAAAAATAGCCTCCTTAGTTTTCTGCATGTAGTGTTTACTTAGCAAATGCAGTGTACAAGATCTAAAGAGACCTATAAGTAAGGAACATGAATAATAAATGCTATATTGGATATTAAACATATCCCTCTGAAGCTCTGCTGGAAGCCCTTTAGATAAAGTAGCAACTTGCACCCTAATCCAACTTTAAAGAAGCCCAACTTCTCTTTAGATGTCCCTTGACATGAATAATAAAGTAGGAACCGAACAGAGAAAGGTGTGTGTTTGCGTGTGTGTGTGTTTGTGTGTGTTTGTGTGTGTATGTGTGTGTGTGTGTGTGTGTTTTAGAGATGAAGGCCTGAATAGGCCCTAGTGAGGAGGTGATTTACCCACACTCCTGCCCAGAATCATAATGAGTGGGCCTTTTTCACACTAGCACAAAGACACACTCCATCCAAGCTGCTCTGTCCTCCAACCAAACAGCAAGCGTCTGGCTGACATCACCCAGCAAGCACGTATGACCACACTGACTGAAGAGAGGTAGTCTGAGAGCTGCCAGCCCAGAGTCATCCCGCTACATCTTAGTGACAGGAAACACTTAGAAAAAGCTCATATTAGATTGATAAAAAAAGGGGATTACTTTGTATTTTAAACTGCTGTTGCATGTTTGTGCTTTTGTTTTTTCAAGAATGGCTATCCTGGTAAAGAGAGGGCTTCAAAAGACACTCATCTTCAGGTAACTAAACTAGTATTGGTGCGGAATAAATGCATCTCTTTTCTTTTTTGATCTCTTCAGTATGACTTGATACATCAGATTCCATTTTTGCTTCAAACCCTTGACGGGCAAAGTGAGCTACATTCATCTTGTTTTAAAAGGACAGCTTATCATAATGTCATCAGCAGGATAAGTTTTTGTTGATAAGTTGAGCTGTATTTTGAAAGATGGTTTAAGTACTTAACCCTAGTTTAAAGTGAAAGTTGATTAGTCTGTCTGTTGGGTTTAGAAAGCATAACAGCATTTAATTTCTCTTGTGAAATGTTGTATCTATGACAGAGTTACTGACTTCAAGATTTCTCTAATTACGCCTCAAGCTAAGGCATTAAGCTACAGGATTTAAGAGGGTCATAGTGTCAGTGTGGATTTTTCATCACCTGTCCAAGGTGGAGAACTCACACCTATCCCAGCTGCTTTAAAATCACTACATGATGTTTTCTAAAAAAGCACCATGCTAATAAAATGAGAGGGTATGAATATTTAATGAATCTTGGTCTGTCATTCCAACATTTTTGGTCCAGAGTAAAAATATCCCAGTTACTGTTTGGTGGATTGCAAATTTGTTGCTTCATGGTCCTCAGAGAATCATGATCAAGCCCTACCAGCAGGTTTAACTTTCCTCTTGTCCCAGACTTTACTTCATGACAGTTACACCTCAAAAAACTCTGTCGAGTGTCTCACTGTAGTGCCCATTCTGCTAGCACCACCCACAACTTAAAAAAAAATGAAGACTGCTTTACAAATCTTTGAACACTTCCACGCTAACCAGAATAAATCCTTTTGATTTGAGTAACAACATAGCCCGCTCTGGCACCACCCTCAGGCCACAGTTTACATTTTAGCCTCTCTAGTGTGAAGGATCTAAGAATAGTAAAGTTCTCTCACCATTCATCACACCGTTTTGTTCTTTGTTTTATAATGAACTTTACAGCCTCAGACTTTTAGTGTTGTTGATTAGTGCCTCAGTATTAACAATCATTTCAGCATGCTTTCTGTGATACTCAATCTATATTAACTATATCTCAATCTCAACTGTTTTTCGTATCATTAATAAAAAAAAAAAACATCGGTTACAGTTTTGCTTAGCATTTTGTCATCTATATCCGACTGTCTGAATAGTGTGTTCTCTCTTTCTGCTGTCTATTATCTATATTTCAGATTACTCTCACTGACCTTTGTCGCTCTAACAGCCTCCTCTTATTTTCTTTTATTTATCATCTTCTGCAGGTGCCCTCAGATGGCCAAGCTGGACAGCAGTCAGGTCCGTCTCGTGTGGCGGCGGTCGGCCCATATATCCAGTCGTCCACCATGCCCAGGGGCCCAGTGAGGCACGACCTGCTTGTGAAACCAGCCTACCCAGACGGCACTGCCACCCTTCCAGCCCACGACCCACAGAGCAAAGCCAGCACAGGTGAGCAGCCAGAGACGAGGTTCAAGGCTCAATAATTCATTGCCGTGTCAATGAATCTTTAATTGGAATTTGTCTTGCGAGGGGTAGACAAAGACGAAAACATTACAACAAATACACATCAACATGGACATGTCAAAAATACTCTGGCAAGATGAATAAAACATCAGCATAAACATGAAAATACTTTTACAGAGTAAATTAAAACATGCGTGTCTGGTGCATTAAGAGACCCGCTAAGGGATACAGTTTAAGTTGAGTTCATGGACTGAACTGATGATGAGGAGTTAAAGGCCCTCACCGTACTATTACAGAAACAAGTAGTTCTGCTCTTAATAATACACAACTTTTTTTCCTGAAGGAAGAGGGACAACATGCAATGATTTTTGATGATGCATTCACTTCCTTATTAAGCTCCTTCCTGTCATCAGCTGAGCAGTTTCCATACCACACTGTGATAGAGAATGTGAGAAAACACTCTGTAAAAATCACACATCCCTGCCTTTGATACCTTAAACTTCCTGAGTTGTCAACAGCCTGATCATTGATAACTAAGGCCTGAAGCTCATCTGCGTTTTGGCAGAAGTCCACAACCATCTCCGTGGTTTTGGAGATGTCTTAAGGTTAAGTTGTTATGAGCACACCACTCAACTAGTGAGGAGACTTCAGCTCTGTAAGCTGTTTCGTCATTACAAGAGACCAGACCCATCATAGTGGTGTCATCTGCAAATGTGAGGATTTTCACCTCTTAAGACTCCTCAGCTACTGTTCCTTGTGTTTCATTGTGAATGTCATCATGGAATTTGGTATGTCTGTTTTTATCTAAATGTGACAAGACTGTCCTGCCTCCAGCAGGAACAGAGGAGTCTGGGACACCTGCTGGTTGCGATGTCACTCTGAGCTCAGAAGGTAGCTAGTTACCTCCTGGATGGTGTGTTGTGATGAGCGTGACCTTTGGACTCTTTCTTCCACACTCCTCACATTTTCTGAAGAACTTTTGATTTGTTTTGCAGTGAGTGAACCAGTGTTTTTTTTTTTATTGCCACAGCGTGTGTCTCTTTGTGCCAGTACAGAGTAAGCTGTTGTTACACCAGCAGCACCCTCTTCCCACTGACTTCGTTAGCATGTGTGCTGGAGGGGAACGAAGTCTGGCCCAACCAGTGACGGACCAGAGCAACATATCCCACTTACAGATATTCTTTGTGCCATCCTCTTTCTCAGTAATTCTTTGTCACGCGCTCCATCTCTAGTCTCGCTCTCTTAGCCATAAATCAGTCCCCCGGTGGATAGTGGGCCAGCAGCACGCTTTTATGTTATTAAAAATGAATGATCCGACACCAAAATTAGTCATTACAAAACAACAGCAGAAGGGGACCCCCACCCCCCCCTCCTCCCTCATTCCCTCTCTCACCTCCTCATCAGCTCTTGTTTTCCTATTTAGAGCAATACAGGAAGTGAAAGTAACAGGTTTTTTCCCAGTCTGTCATGATGTTGCACGCAATTATTTCTGCATGCTGAGTTGATGTGCAGTATGGGAAGAAGAGAGATAGGGTTGGGCGGGTAGGCAGAGGAATCTGCTCTTAATATACACCCGTTCCCAGCTCTTCTCTAGCAGGGACGTTGTGCATAGTATCAGGCAGGCTCCTGGGGGTCGTGCTGGTCTCTGCGTGGCCCCTCAGGGGGGCAGGGGAGGGCCCCGGCCTGGGCCCAGCCAACAGCGTGTCTTGAGCAAAGGGAGATCTGGAGCTCTAAGGCTACTTTGTTTTTCTTGTCTTTTTGAATGCATCTTCCTCAGAAGCCATGTTCTTGCTTAAGCCTCTGAAAGAGCTGCGGGCTAAGAGAAAAGGTACACACTTGTGTTTGTTTGTGTGTGTGTGTGTGTGCTTCTCAAAGGCTTTGTTTGGTTGTGTTTATTTTTCACGAGAGTGATTCTCTCTGAAAAAGATGAGATATTTTCATAATTTCCGAGCTGGATCTTTGGTCCTGTTTGCTTGTTTTGCTGCTGTTTTGTTAAAGCGTGTTTGTTGAGCTTTCCCTTCAGCTCTTTTCCTGCCGCTCTAAATGGGTCAGTTGGAACAAATACATAACCTTCAGCTGAACTGACATTCTGCGTGGATTCTGACCAACCCAATCAGGTCTCGTTTGCAAAATGAGTGTGTGTGTGGGTTTGTACGGTGTATTTGTACAACACCTCTTGAGAGGGAGCGTTTAACTGCAGTCTGCAGGCACTGCGATAGAAATCATCATGTTTTACCATCTTTGATGTGATGCTAATCTTGCTAGTTGCAAGAGCCCCATGCTTTTGTAGCTCCTCTGACTGTGGATGTCTGCGGACATGCATGGCCACTGGCTGGGTCTTAGTCAGTCAACCAAAACAAGAAATGATGAATAACGAGGGAGGCAAAATGCTTAAAAAAATCCATGATTGTTTGCTCTGTGTGACCCTGCATAACACACAGCTCTGTGAACTTTGTGTTTATCTGGATAAATAATGGCTGAAGCTTGTTTCCACTATGTGTACTGGTGCTTTGTTTTATCTTTATTTTTATGTTAACATGTTATGGTACATGCTCACATTTAAACACTCTCTGCCTCTGTTTTTTTTTTTTGCCTTCTTCTCTCCCTCCTCTCCTTTGGGTTCTTCAGGCCTTCAGCCATCCAAGCTGGCAGACTGGGGTTCTTCAGGTCCAGAATCCAACACCAACGGTCATGGTCCAGCTTCAACACTGCCACGAATGACCTCTCACTCCAAATCTAACACAGAGCAAGGTAAGAGACATGACCACATGCAAAAACCACATGCACATACAGCCTCTCCCTTCCTGGGACTGTGACAACAGTAATGTGACAGAACAAAAGCTTTCCCACGGGGCTTTTGTTCTGCCTTTCAATAAAATCACACTGTGTCTGAAAACGAGACGAAACTGACTGCTGACTACTGCCTTTTACCTGTGGTTTGTGTATAGACGAGACGGAACTGAAGAGGGACAGGAAGGTGCGTCCATTTTCCATGTTTGAGCCAACGGAGGCTCCCGCCACCTCCCTCCGCAAAAACCAGAGCAGTGATGACCTGGTCAGGGACGCTCAGGTGAGAGGGAATGGAAACACTGTCCTTATATCCTCACAAGAAAAAAAAAACACTGTTTATTAGCAGCAGAAATACACCCTGACATCTAATTTGCTCCCTCTCTCTCGTCTCATCCCTCCAGTCTGCTCCCAAAGCTCCAGTCAAGGTGCCTCCTCCCGTTCCCACCAAACCAAAAGGCCCCAGTGTCGTGCCCTACGGCAAACCAGGTCTCAACACAGGCACCTTCCCCAAAGCCAAGCCCCACAGTCAGCAGCCCCAAGCTGCCCAGGGCCGCACCCCTCTCCCACCCTCACAGAGCCAGACACTCCCACTACCCCCCAAGCAGGACACTCCACCTGCAGCCACGGTACGGCCTTTCACCCCAGAGCTGCCCTCCTCCAAAGACGCCAGCCTGAGTAAGCCCCAGACCTTAGCGGCCAGCTCCATTTACTCCATGTACACGCAGCAGCCTGGCTCAGGGAAGCCCTTCCACCAGCCAGTTGTGCTGGGCGCTCTCAACAGGTCTCAGAGCCGCACCAATGGATTTGTCAGTGGTAAGAGAACATCCAGCTGTAACTTGAATGGGGTCATTCTCCTTTACACAGTGCATTTAGATAGTTTACATGTAGAAATAAAAGGTCACACTTTGAATTAAACACACAAAATCAAAGAGTATACGTAGTACACATGTCAGTCTTCAGGTTTACATATCAATTTCTCATATATGAGTATCCTTTTGAGTGGAATGAACACTGTCTCTGAAGATTAACTCTGGAGTGAAAAAAACAAGGTACGACTATATCAAATCTAAACGTAAGAGTCGAGATGTAAACAAGGGTGAAGAATTACTATCTTGTGTCACTCGAGAGATATTCACCGTAAGGTAAATCTGCCAACAACTCAACAAGAAAATATTCACACGCCACTGACCAGAGGAGCAGCTAGAGAGGCTAAGCCATCTGTTACATCTTCCCTTTACAAACGCAATCACCATACGCAACCGCACCTGCTGCTTCTGACTGGAATTGTGCAAACGAAATGGAACACATTTTTCTCCAGCCCTGAGTCTCTTCTGAGTATTTTCATGTAATCCACGTTAGCTCTGTATACAATATTATTTTTGCAAAGACATTTAAGGGAAACAGGAAAAAAAACAGGTAATTAAATGAGACCCCCCCTTCTGACACTTGTTTTTTATCTTTGTTTGTAGTGTATGGTAAACCAGTGATCCCCGGTGGAGGCTCCCTACATCCAGAGAACCCTTACATGGACCGCCGCTCCCCTGCCCTAGAATATGAGATTGATGGAGCCCACAATGTGGGTCCCAGCCCGTCTGAGGGCCCCCAACCAGAAACAGAACGCATCCCCCGGCCCCTCAGTCCCACCAAGCTGCTTCCCTTCATTTCCAACCCTTACAGGCATCAGAGCGACGGCGACCTGGAAGCCCTGAGGAAGAAGCTCTACAACGCCCCGAGGCCCCTGAAGAAACGCAGCTCCATCACTGAACCAGAGGGTCCCGCGGGGCCCAACATTCAGAAACTCCTCTACCAGAAGACCACACTGGCAGCTATGGAGACTGTGACCACACCAACCACTCCCACCTACGCTGGGGAAGCAGAGAAGGCGGCGGAGAGCTCACATGTTCCAGGCCCTCTGAGTGGTGCAGAGAACAACCCATCGGAGACGGGACAGATTCTAGAGGGAGGGCATCTTCCATCTCACATCCCCAGTGCTAATGTCCCCGTTCCGGCTCCTGCCGAACAGACCAAACCACCTTCAGCCATCCCAATGAGAGAAGACATTATCCCCCCGCCTCCCCCATCCCACCCAGCCCCCAGGCCAGATGACGCTCTTTTCCCACCGCCACCCCATGCTGGCTTGGAGGACACAATGGTCAACCTGCCGCCTCCACCTCCAGAAGGCTTCCTGGAAGAGTTCCCCCCTTACCCACCACCCCCGTACCCCAGTGGAGCAGAGCAGGACAGCTTGGGAGAGGACACCTTTAACATGAAGGCACCTGAGGTCACCGGCCAGGTCACTCTGCCACCGGTATGAATCACCGCTGTAAACTGCTGAATCACAAATATTATTTGTCTCTCAGTTGTCTTTGTTTGTGTCACTACAGTCTGCAGATTCTACAGTATAGATTATGTGCTTCTGTGCTATGTGTGCTTTTAAATAAATCCCTTCACATGTTTGTTTGTTAGTCCCACAGGGGCAGGTCATGAGTTACATCTAGTACACATTCTACTTTTTAATGACCTGCCAGTTAACAGCAGTGACCTGGTCTGATGTTATATAATTAGATAATCCTTATATAAAGTAGTGCTATTGTTTCTGGAGAAAATGGGCCTCTTTCTGCTTACTCTAAGCGGATACCAAATCTTTTTTTTCCCGCATTCTGTGTTGTAAATAAACACCACTGTACATGTTCTAATTGTTAAGCCCTCAGTGAAACTTATTAAGTGGGTTTTACCCCCAAAGGACAAACCAATGAGAAATAAGAATTATGACCCATTTTCCCCTTTTGTCACCTCCATTTAAGACCCATTTGGTTGCATAATCATGGTTTTAGATAAATGAATTTGTTTCTGGCTGAACTGGATTAGCAATGCTCTTAGAGCTGGAAAACAAGTCCCTCCTCTTCTCTCAGTCCAGACTGAACTCAACAGAGAGCGGACGCTTCCATCTCAGCGGGACAGACTTCAGGATGAGACTCCGCAGTCACATCTTGGATTCAACTTTTCTGTTCTCTGTATCGTGATGGCTGTTTAAGATCATTTGTGTGACACACAGTTATGATCGTGTCTTTAGGGAAAGAGGACCAACTTGCGCAAGCTCGGCTCTGAACGCATCGATCACAACATGAGAGTGAAGTTCAACCCGCTGGCTCTGCTGCTGGACTCGTCTCTGGAGGGAGAGTTTGACCTGGTCCAGAGAATCATCTATGAAGTAAGACATTTTCTCCACAAGAAACATTTCCAATGTATAATACATTGTTTAAAAAAACCTAATTATAAAAGTGGTTTCTTTGGCTTGTTTTCCTGCTGTGTTAGTCGGCCACCATCATAGAAGTTTAGATTAAAATATATCTAAAAGGAGTGATTATATTTCACAATTTGTGAAAATGAATCTCCCTTCACCCCTTGTGATTTCTCAATCACAGGTGGAGGATCCAAGTCTGCCCAACGATGAAGGAATCACTGCTCTACACAACGCCGTCTGTGCCGGACATACAGAGATTGTCAAGTTTCTGGTTCAGTTTGGTGTCAATGTCAATGCTGCTGACAGTGACGGCTGGTAAGTTCAAGTTCACCGCTGACATGGTTGATTTAGAATGAATGAATTTGTTTGTTTTTATGCCTCCGTGCCGGCGACAGTCGTAGTCGGAGGCATTATGTTTTTGGGTGGTCCGTCCGTCTGTCCGTATGTACGTACGTCCGTACGTCCGGTCCATTCTTGTGAACGTGATATCTCGGGAATGTCTTCAAATTTGGCACAAACGTCCACTTGGACTCAAGGATGAGCTGATTAGGTTTTGGTTGTCAAAGTTCAAAGTCACTGTGGCCTCACAAAACACATTTTTGCCCATAACTCAAGAATTCATATCCTAATTATGACAATTTCACACAAATGTCTAATAAGATCAAATGATGAAGTGCTGACATTTTGGACAGACATGGATGTAAACTGCAACCTGACTGGTTGGCGGAGGCATGTAACCGCGAGGCGGTACATCTTGGTTACAACTCAACTCTGAACATAATCCTTCAGTCTGAGCTGGTTAACAACAGAAACCTGATAGTGGCTCCAACTGCAATCACCAAAATCCAGTCATTAAATGAAGTATTTCACTCTATAGTGTTTCTCATCTCCCTTTTCCTCTGTTCTTGCCTCCTCTTCCTTTCTCACCCGCCCTCTATCGTAGGACACCTCTTCACTGTGCTGCATCCTGCAACAATGTGCAAGTGTGCAAGTTCCTGGTGGAGTCTGGTGCGGCGGTGTTCGCTATGACTTACAGCGACATGCAAACGGCAGCTGATAAATGTGAAGAGATGGAGGAGGGCTACACCCAGTGCTCTCAGTTCCTCTATGGTCAGTGAAAGCTATGTTTCTTTTTGCTTCTTGCGACATGCTTTTGTTCCTTTTACTGTTTGATTTTGTGTCCGGTGTCTAATGTTTATGTCAAAAAATCACTACTCTTGGAATCTTTTTGTGCTTATTATTTTAAATCCGTTTTCATTTTTAGGTGTGCAAGAGAAGATGGGCATCATGAACAGGGGGGTGGTCTACGGTTTGTGGGACTACAATGGTGAAAACCCAGATGAACTGCTGTTCCGGGAGGGAGACTGCATGACCATCGTCCGCAGAGAAGACGAGGACGAGATCGAATGGTGGTGGGCACGCATGGGCGACTCCGAGGGGTACATTCCCCGCAACCTCCTAGGGGTGAGTCCAGAGTCACTGAAACCGTAATGATGACGAACGTGTTTATTTTATGTACAAATGTGCATTGTTGACATGTCTTCTTGTCGTCTCTTTTACAGCTCTACCCCAGAATAAAGCCAAGACAGAGAACCCTGGCTTAAAACACTAAAGACCCCCGCACATTCCAGTCTGCCAGAACTCTCCAAAACACACGCACACACGCACAGGCTTTAACAGACTGGGGAAGAGGTGGACACTGTTGAAATGAAGAGACAAAGACAGACCAAACAATATGAAGGATCTATGAACTCTTTCTGGCACTTTTTTTCTGTATCTACAACAGAGGGATTCCCCCTCACTTATTTTTCCAGGCCACACTGTGTACTGCGTACTTAAGACACTATTGGCATTGTTTTCCTTCATTCCACTGTTTTTGTAATTAGTGTCTGAAACTATTTCTAAACTGACAGAAACTCAAATGTTGGGATGTAAATGGAACAAGCAGTATTTTTATTGCTAGACGAGTAATTTTTACACTTTTGAATAGTCTTTTAAAACTTGTTTTTATGGGTTATTTTCTAACACACTTGGGGCTCTGCATTGCATGAGGTGAACCAACGGATGATGATGCTTTTCAAATGCTCTGTTACCATGACAATCTTTGGGGGGGCCTGTTTTCCGTCATCTGTGTCGAGTGACAATGCCTCTGTATGCCTGCACTGGAGGTGTAAAGTTTCAGTTGTGACCACCACTGTTCTGACTAAACTAATGAGATGATTGGTGAAGAAAAAAAAAGAAGTGGGGATGAAGCTTTTGATTGATCTATTGCTGTTCATTCTGTGGTCTATGATACCCAGAAAGCCAGTCTGCTTTCCTGCATTGGCACACGGTTGAGATGCCACAGATACTGTGTATACATGTATTTCTGTCATAAAAACTAGTGAAAATTTACCGTAGGAATGATATCATTATGAAAATGGACTTTCGAGCTCTTTAGAAGCCCTTTTGACCAGGAATGAGACGTCATGCTGTATGAATTTAATATTTTATCGAAGCCATTTCATGAGAATATAATAATGAAAGAAGGCAAACCTTGACTTTTTGTAATAATCAGTAAGCGATATATTGTAAAGTCAGAGACAATTCCTCAAGTCAAATCAAAAAATAAAAAAGATGGAACTCATTCAATACCAGTTCCCAAAACCCATCACATATCTCTCTATTCAATGCAGATGTATTTATTTTTGTTACTTTTTTCTTTAGCCCTTTTGTCAGAAGTATAACCACAAATGTACTGTAGTATTTCAAACATTTACAATAAAATACTTTGTACTAAGTTTATATAGTCTTCTTTGTTTGACCACAAATGCAGAGTTTTATTTCATTTTCTCATCATTGTGATAAAGGTGTGTGGGTCTCCTTGTGTATTGTTTTTATACACAATCTTTACTGCCCTCTGCTGGACAGAAGGTGACGCTTTCACCTCCCAGAGCATGAATCCATATAAAGAGTGTGAGGTGTAGGAGCAGGTTATAAAATAGCTATTAGTGGTAATGCATCTTAATCTCATCCAGCCCTTTTTTTGTTTATTTGACAATGAATTTTAAAAAGACACTTACATGGTTGCAACACCAATGTACATGCACAACTAAAAGAACATCAAGGATAACACAAGAAAGCCACAGGACTTATTTCCATTGTGGCCCTCGCTTTACTTAGATCCCACGTCTATATTTCCACAGCTGGTTTAGCTGCCTACTTGTCAGCGCTGAAGAAGAAATAAAAGTTCAGGGTACAGTTAGATCAAACCATTTTCCAAATGCGGAAACTTGACAAGAAAAGAGTTGTGTTTGGACCCCACTGATCACCGCTTGCAGCTATATTTAACATAATTGTTGTTTAACCTATAAATATGATTTAGTTTAGTTTAGAAAAGTGTTGATTTCAAACAAAAAAAATAACATTTTAACATGTCAATGCGTCCAAAAGATGATAGAAAAGAAAAATCCGCACACTTAGATCTATGCAGTATTTCACTTTATTCTAAGACCTTCCTCAGAGCATACATGATTCAACAATGGACAGGCTGGTAGAAATAATCAATCCCATTCTAATCATTGGCAGTATGCAGTACACATGTCAGTGCGTAAAAGAAGGCTACTGTAATGTGGACAAACAAGAGACAGATGTTTTTAATTACACAGGTGTTGCATATTTCATTAATTATGCATCTGTCAAAGCCAGCATAAACTAACATTATTAAGACTGGAGACTACTTTCTGTTTTTGATGAAAAAGCAGGAGATTTAGGACATTTAATCTTTTTCTTTTTTTTTTTACTAGGCTACTTCCCAAGACAAAATAATTACAGAAAAACTAATTTCCTTTTAATCACCTCACTCAAAATGAGAACAACAAGCATGGTCCCAACAGAGAGTGGCAAGAAAATGAACAATTTAAAATATAGCGGGCTGTAATCTAAAGCACTGTTCCTGACAAATAACAGACAAACTTGGCATTGCTTGCTCATACTACACCATATGTGGATGTGAAATCAACACACACAAGCCCCAGAAGGTAACTGTATCTTAACAGGGAACTCAGGACAGGTTTAAAAAAGTCAAAATAAAATCTCTATAGAGTAACTCTATCTACTATATTCTGTCTAACGACTTACAGTTTTAAAGGTTCTAGCTACTACTACTACTACAACTTTTACTATACTACTACTTCTCTCACTTTTACTACTACTACTACTGCTTCTGTTCCTACTGCTTCTACTACTACAGCTGATGCTCCTTCTGCTACTACTACTGCTAATGCTACTACTATCAATACTACTACTACTGTTACTGCTACTACTACTACTACTACTAGTAATGTAACTGCTACCACTACTGCTACTACTACTACTACTACTACTGCTGCTACTTTCCACCCAAATACCACTTTCTGTGTAGCGACTTATAGATTTTAAAGGTTCATTCTGTCAAAATAATATTTCTGTCCAAGCACTTATAGTTTTAAGGTTTATTTCCCCAAAATATTAATCTCTCTCTCTCTCTCTCTCTCTCTCTCTCTCTGTTTAGCTATGCAGTTCATCTGTCTGATGTACAGCATTTCTTTTTTCCGCCTACTCAGGAAAATTCAAATTTACTACTTTTGACAGTATTACAGTTTAGCTTCCAGCTTTTCTAGCATTATATTTCAGCTCTTAGCTTCTTTAGGTAATGCAGTTCAGCTTCCAACTCTGCCAGTTGTACATTTCATCTTCTAGGGTTTTCAGCAGTGCAATGCATTTGAGCTTTAACATTTTTAAGCAAGCAATTTCACGTTTCTGTATTTTTCAGCAAAGCTTTGCAATAAATTTCAGCTGTCAGCATTCCCACGCATTTTCAGCAGGAAATGCATTTTTTAGTTAGTATTATTAGACTGCAAATCAGCCACGTTATGATGAATAATAGTAGAGACAGGACTGTACAAAAGCCCCTTTACACGCTTTCAGATAATTGGTGTGAATGCATGGTGAAAAGGTTGGGGAGTGCACTGACACGTGCATGGAGTGTATTACTGTGAAATCGCTGTCACACACTTTTTTATGTAAAGTTAAGTTGAAGCCTAGTGAGGACGGAGCCCCAAACTGAGAGAAAAATATGCACTTGTGAATTTTTACGGGTTCATTTGGACAAAGACTACTCTATATACATTATTCAAGACACTCAGACAGAAGACAGTGTGGGGTAGTCCAGAAATTAAACAGTAAAGTAAAACCACCTCTACACACAATAAACAGCGAAATCCATCTGAGAATAATTAATAATAATTCATGTTA
>CAKAOI010047853.1:0-65546 GCA_916701655.1 Sebastiscus albofasciatus
GGGGGGGTGAAGAGTGGAGGGAATGGCGCTTTTTTTTTTCTCCTTCTTCTTCTTCTTCTTCTTCTTCTTTCGTGCCTTCAAATCATTTTCATTAAATGAACACGAAAAGCTATTGAGGACGCTGGAGTTGTTTTGTTGAGGCATTCAGCTGAGCCCATGAAAAGATCTCCATTATGATTAGTCTGAATGAAAGCACCGGACTAGCAACTTTATAGACTTTTCTAAGAGATTATTCTTTATTATCTCGACTCGTTGATTGGCCCGCTTGGGAGAATAAACGTTTAGGGGGCACACACAGACAGACAGAGAGAGAGAGAGAGAGAGAGAGAGAGAGAGAGAGGACTGTTTGGTCAGTGTAACCTATCCTATGAGCCGTGCAGCACGCAGGGACTAACTCTCTCCAGCTTGGATGCAGTTTAAAATAAACTCTCTTTATTGGACTCCCTTGGAGCCGAGACACCGGTCCTGTGTGCGCACTGCTAACTGGACTAACTGGCCGTCTCCTCCTGACAGTAGAGCTGAATCAGGAACAACGACGCGCTATGTGGTCTGGTGAGAATATTGAAAACTCTCAATAGCGCCTAATAGGGAAATTAGTGCATGACTGGTTCACGCCTTTGCACCCCCCACCCCAACCCCCCTGGTAAAAGTCACTCTCTCCGGGGTGTGTGGGTGGTTCGCCCGGTGGGAGCTGACCAAATTGGTCACGGTGCTGAAAGCTTTGTTGGCCCGCCACGGCGGCCCGGTGGCCCCCCGGGCTCTGTGGGAAAACCCTGGGCCAGAGAAATACCAAAACGCCCCCAATGGGAAGCAAGGAGGACTAGAACTCAACACCCCGCCTCTAATTTAGAGCGTGACGATTTGTGATAATTGGTTAATTAGGGGGCTGGTGGGTGTGTCCGGGCAGGGGCCACAGCTCAGGGGCCACAGCTCCCCATTAATAAGACAGTGATTTCTTCTTCTCTGGTAAAAAAAATATATATATGACAGGGTGCGAGAGTGTTTTACATTTTAAAGCAATTAGTTCAGACAGAATTGCAAAGGTGCGGCTGTAAGGGGTGGCTGTGACTCAGAGAGTAGAGCAGGTTGTCCACCAATCGGAAGGTTGGTGGTACGATCCCCGGCTGCTCCGGGTCACATGTCGATGTGTCCTTGAGCAAGACTCTTAACCCCAAATTGCTCCCGAAGGCATAGCCATTAGTGTGTGAATGAGTATTTAGATTAGATCCTGATGGGCAAAGTTGGCACCTTAGCAGCCTCTGTCATCAGTGTATGAACGTGTGGGTGAATGCTGACATGTAGTGTAGAGAGCTTTGAGTGCTCGGAATCCTAGAAAAGCGCTATATAAATGCAAGTCCATTTACCATTTAAAGGCTGGAGAGAGGTGGATCAATGGAGGGAGACGTGCGTAAAAGTTGCGCCTACCTGGTAAATAAGGTGTCCTGAATATGGGGTGAAAGGTCCCGTCAAAGCAGGGCATGGGGAAGGTCTTGGAGGTCAGGTTGTGGAGAGCATGGTGGTGAGAGGACACTGTGGAGGAACATCACATGTTAAACATAATCATTCCTGAATGACGCAGATGAATCTGAAACAACCGCAGAGTCCCCGTCGTCTACTCACCGGTCTTTGGTGAAGGTGCGAGGATGGCGCTCACTCCAAACTTGAGAAAAGTTGGGTCCTTGCTGCTCGACACTGACATTTTCGGCGAGCACGAATCGCGCGTCACCGCGGTGGTCGTCGTCGTGGGCGCGCAGCCGCCGAAGGACAAGGTGGTGGTGGCCGTGGGCAGCGAGGCGCACACCGACGGGACGGTCCGGTTAACGAAGGCGGCGGGCCGGCTGATCCGCAGCAGGTCCTCCACCAGGAAGCTGGAGTGGGTGTGGAAGGCGGACGGCAGGCTGTGGTGGAGCGGCATACCGGCGGCGGGCCGGTACAGACCCGGGTAGAAGGCGGGAGGCGCGAGCACACTTGGGATCATCATGGTCCCGGTTTTTAGAAAAAAAAAGAAATCAGTGGTGTCAAATGTGAGATACTCCTCGTGTCAGCTGGGAGAGAATCAGTCTGAATGTCTGCTACCTCCTCTGGTTGTGTCACTCTGGGGAGAGCAGTTTTATAGCAGCCTAACCCCCCCAAACCCCCCTCCTCGAGCCTCCACAATGGGGCTCAACAGAGTCCTCCACATGGGTCCACATGGGTCCACATGGTCGCTTTCATGCCGCATCCCCCGGCCCGCTGATTGGCCGGAGGACGCAATTTATGATTGCATTAGACTTCATAAGCAAGCAACACACAATGTCCCCAACACAAAAGAGGCTCAGTCATCAATTTTGCATGTTGACCACTTTCCTTTCAATTTGTTTTGTTTGGCAGAGAGCGAGCGGCCTAATTAAAGAGCAATCTTTACAGATCCAGTCATTATAGGGAGGACTTTTAATGAGCACTTAAGAAAAAAAAGATACTTTATTCTTCCCATTCAGTGTGTCTCTCTCTGTTATGCAGAATATACAAAATACAGCCAACTCGTTAAAAATGTAAAAATATTCTTTTATTCTATTTTCAGTGCGTCAAAATTAAACACATAAAAGGCTGATAAAAAGTACTATTAATAGAATATATTTGTTGTTAAATCTACATTTTTCCACAATGCGCAGCATATCAAATGTAAATCAGTTTTAGGGTTTCATAGGATTCTCAACACTCAATCTGGCCCTTCGTCATGGAATAATGTCTTAAACGGATTTCTGCTATCAAAACGCTTTAACAGATGTGTTAAATATCACTTTTTTTTGTTGCACAGGCTCCATTGAGCGCCCAGCAGAGCCGCAGCTCAGTGCGCACATACAGGAGAAGTGTGCGGCCTGCTGATCCTGTTAACCATGAACTAACTGTCACCCTCAGCTTCAGCTTCAGCTGCGGAGGAGAGGAGGAGAGGAGGAGAGGAGGCCCCCTCGGCCTTTCTCTCTCCGCTTCAAGAAAAAGCCCAGAGGAATAAAAAAAGCTTTATTTCTAAAGACGGTTTTGTTCTGCTATTTTAACCGGCTGAATAAAAGTGCATCTGTGATTTGATTTAAAACGCATTCATATGAGCGGACACTGAGAGCCCATATAAAACTCTTATTAAAGCGACTTGGAGCCTGAGAGTCGTGTTCTGTCAGCTTTGCCCCTGAAAACCCGTTAAAGAAAAGCAATTAGGCGAAAAATGCATCGCAGAACCAAAGAGGAGGAAAAAAAGAGCCTAACTGTTGAAACCCAATTACAATAAGAAATACGGTAAAACTATTTGGAAAAGTTTGATTTAGAATTAAAATTAATCAAGAAACGAAAAAAAAGGTTTATACATGATTTGATTTTATTAATCTGTATTTTAGTTTGTCATATATAACTTTTATTGTCAGCTTTTGAGTTAGTATTTTATTATTTTTAGCATTTATTTTTCATTATTTTATTTTTTTCTTTTACATTAAATATGTTTTGTTTTATTTTTCTACACTCTTTTTCCACTTAAAGAAAAAACACCGGAATACCCCGGTATAGATGGCGAGTCCGTGCGCAGTTACTGTTTTTTGCTCGTGATTATTAACAACCAAATAATATAAATTAATATTAATTATTTTTGATAATATTTTATAATTTTAAATGTGTTTTTAAAATCAGTTAATAAAAATAAACTAAAGAAGAAAGGCTCCGTGTTTCATTTAAAGTGTGCGTAAAAACAAACTTGTATTCACTTTAAAGGTCAATTTACGCACACGGTGTGTGTCCACATTATAGTCCCTCACTGACATTTCTGTTTCGAGTAAACCAGTCAGTTTGCATCATTTGGGCTCAGCTCAAATCACGATAAGTGGCTCGACATCAATCTAATATAAACTGGCCACAATCCCATAATTAAAAGGGAACGCCTCCGTGAAATGATCCTTTAGAGAGTCGACGCTCATCAGAGGTGCGTCTGCTTTACGAGCGCACGCAGGACGCAGGATGCACAAACAGGCGTTAACGCATCAGCTCTCCATCAGCTCTCCACCACCACCACCATCACCACAGCTACACCTCCGCTAAGTAACAAGACCTTCAAAGCTTTTTTTTTTTTTTTATGAGCCTCGTATTCCTTCAGCCTCCTTCTTGGCTGCCCGAAATCCTCCTTTTGTGATCGCTAAGCAGATGGTTAGCAGGAAGCATAGGCTGCTCTGGCTGACCGAGACTAATTTCTACGAGCTTTGCAAGCTTGCCACGTCGGCCGCTCCTTTACCAGGCCGAGTAAAAACAGCTGGCCGCGGCTGAATTAAGGCCATTAAAAGCACATCTCTGAAATATTAACACCCACCTCCCCCTTGTTAAAGAGCCATCACTTTACCATAAGCATCCTAGGATTCACTGTTTTACAAGTTTACATGGCATTATGGGCTAATTTGTGGTATTTTCTCCAGCACGTTTTATTTTGTACGTTTATTACAAATTATTATACTATTAGCACGTATTTGTGAGTTTACAGTGTGTCTCACGCTTAATTATTACAATTTTATCAGATCATATGTAATAATAACTGTATTCTTACAATATTAAATGTGATATTTCAGTATTTTATATATTTAATAGTCAGATTGACACCATCTCCTGATGTTTATGTGCATTTATGGTATATGCTAAGATCCCCATAGGGATTACCTACTGATCATTTAATTTATGGTATCCTTAGACAGGAAGGATTACTCATTTTAACCACTTATTATATAATATAGGGATTACCAGTAGACCATATTTAAATTTAGAATATTCCTAAATTAATTCCCAGCTATATTTTGTACAATAAAGCTGCACAATATATGCACTATATCCGAATATTATCGGATTGTTGTGCTTTTTCCCGACAGGGCCCTGCAGCCAGTTTACCAAATAGATGAAGTTAAGCATTGTCTTGGCTCTCTCTCTGCTTCGTTAAGTGAAAGAGGCTGAGTAAATATGTTACCCATGCATGAGAGGCTCTCTATGGGCCGCCCCATTGTGCCGCCGGTCCGACAGGTGGTTAACTGTTTATTATTCCCTCATTATTTATCGGTGACGTGGACGCACCGAGGAAAAAAGGAGGAACTCCCAAATCTTTTCACTTAACCGGGTGATGAACAGATTGTGCTGACTGGTTGCAGCCTCGTATATGTGACAGCGGTCACCAGTCCATCCATCTCTCCGCCCTGCAGCCATTCAGCCCTCATCCAACTCTCCAGCAGGGTTCGGTCAATTAAAAATCATTTATTTCAATTAGCACATCCATTCTGACAGATGTAAATGTTTTCTGTTGCATTACATGCCAAATAGCCTACTTTCAATACATTTTCGGATATCATAGAAAATGGACATTGTTTATCTGTAAGTGCCAAAGACAGAAGTCTCCAAAGACATTACAAGGATATTGTAATATTGTCAATATTGTTATTAAAGGGGCTTAAAAAAGATAATAAAATAAATAAGAAATAAAGTTGAATTTCAGACATCAAATGTTGAATATTATAGGCCCTTAATGGGGTTTTTTTTCTATGTAAATTTATTCAAGTACTGTTTTGCTTTACTTATTTAAATTTAGTATTTTATATTTAATTATACTTTTTAAACATTTGAAAGCTATAGGGGAGAGCGGGGTCGGTTGGGACACTATTGTATATAACACCAAATAAGCTTCCATAACTCACAGACTACTTGAACAGTAATGAAAATAATTTGATCCCTGAACAGATACAGGTGTCTGGTAACAATTTATCAAGTTTATTTTAGAAACCCAACCCAAAAACGTGAAAGGCACAATTTTGTTAAATGTGCAAGGAGTCTATTTTCCCCAAATTCTGCCTCCCGGGGTCGTTTGGGACACCTTTAGATTGAAAAAAAAGTTGTAGTCTAAATTTGAACACCTGATTTATCAGCCCAGTCGCACAGCAGTTTGTGAAATAGTCATAAAATTGAATGTATTGATTTGTGTACATAGACACATTTTTTCGTGACGGTCAGCTCAAAATCAATTTGCATGTAGTTGTGAACCCGGGAAGTATAAAGAGAAGCGAATGCTGAGTAGGAAGGAGGTCAGGGTGGATGGGTGGCTCAAAAAACACAGGACTTTCACCCAGGAGACTAGTGTTCATGTCCTATGTGAAACCAAAAGTCAAGGTTGATTTATTTGTCAGATAACTTCCATACTTAAACCTGCAGTATAGGCAGTATATTTTTGGCATCATTGGGCAAAAATTCCATAATTACCTTTTAGCATATTGTAATTCAAGTGTTCTGAGAGAAAACTAAACTTCTGCTTCTCCTCATGGCTGTTTTCAGGCTTTAGAAAATCTAGCCCGTGACGGGAGATTTTGACCAATCACAGGTCATTTCAGAGAGAGAGAGCGTTCCTATTGGCGGTGCTTGGTATTTCTTCGACTGTTCTCAACATGGCTGCCGGGTCACAAACTTTCTCATTTTACAGCTAAACAGTGCACTACAAGATGTTTCTGAAAACAATTGTGGAGAGAAATAGTCATTACAGTAATAGAATATTGATTCATATTTGATCAACGCTGTCTAGTTTGACCGTTTGGTTGGAGTTCACGAGTGATTGACAGTGATTGAGAAGGCAAGGCTCCAGCTCGGCTCTGATTGGTTGTTTTTCTCCGGTCTGTGAAATCTTGCAGATGCCATTAGGAGCACCGGAGGACACAGAGGCACATGATTTTTTTCAGATTACCTGTCTCATGCACTACTGTCAGGATATAGTGACCGTCATATTTAATAATCATATTTGCTCCATTTCTACCCACTGCTGCTTTGAGTTACTTCCGTAGTTATTTTAACCAAAACTGGGATCTTTTCCTAAACCTAACTAAGTAGTTTTGTTGTCTGAGCCTAACCATGTTGATCTATTCCTAAACCTAACAAAATAGTTTTATTTTGAAAAAACTGGAGCAGAAATTGACACCTGCGTTTTGTGTTGCTGGACATTCGTAGGAAAACGCATGAAAAATATGTTGTTGAAAGTGGTGCTAAGTATTGCAACAAAAGGAAATTCGTGTCAATGTACGCAAATCAAATAGATTAAATTTTGTGATTATTTCACGAACTGCCGTGAGACTGTGTTGCATTTTCTTTTTAATGACGCAATCATGCGTTTCAAAATTTCCCTAAACAATAGATCTAATATAGGCTGCCCTTCAGCCCTCTCCCTCAACTCTCAGTTGTCTCATACACTTGTAAGTAGTTTTGTTGCCTAAGCCTAACCAAGTTGATCTTTTCCTGAACCTAACTAAGCAGTTTTATTTTGAAAAGACTTGAGTGGAAAGTGACACTTGACATCGTCACATGTCGCTGGACATTCATAGGAAAATGCTACGAAAAAAGAAAAATTTGTGTCTATGTAGACGAATCAAATAGATCAAAGTTTTGTAACTATCTCATGAACTGCCGTGAGACTGTGTTGCAATGGCATAGTTGCTTTCTAACTTGCTAAAAAGACACTGTCCCAATTATCATTATTAAAATTAAGACAATAATATAAAAATAACATGCAGAAATGAACCCTTTGACATAATAAATACCTAAAATATAAAATATAAAGTACTTGTAATGCAACATTTTCTCCTGTAGTATTGCTTTTTACTGAAGTGCAGTGTCTGAATACGTCTGCCTCCATTACACATTATCTTTCAGACTTGAATCCATGGTGCCTTCAAATGTCACAGTTCTTCTTGTGAATCCTCATCTCCTGCCATGTGAAGTTAACTAAACAACTATTTCAAGTGGATTCAGTTCGTGACTGGGCTTCACCTCAGCGGTGGCTCCCACTCGGGGTGTTTTGGCCGCGGCTTCACCTCGGCTCGCCGGCGGCACCGAAGGAGGTTCCTGCAGCATCTGGCGCAGGCGGTGCAAAAAAAAGCCAAGCTCGGCACTGAGCGAATTAGCAATGCCACAAGATTCAGAAGAGCAGTGACAAGCATTAAATCGATATTAACTTTGTATTAAACATGGGCCCCCTCCCTCTTCCCCAAATGGACTGGAGCCATATCAGTGCACAAAGCGCTCTGTATGAACTCTGGCTGCACCTGTTCCCCCCTCACTTGGCCATGGGAGTTCAACTTCTTAGTTTCACCCCAGGCTCTTTTCTTTTCGTCTGCTTCACCCCACTCCGAATTCTTTCAGTTGGGCTTTTGTCATCGTTTGTGATCTCATCTTCACCTCCCACGTTTACAACTCATCAAGTCACATCATTAAGGACACGCATTTACATTTTCATTAAGCGTCCAAACACAAGTTCCACTTTTCAAAGAAAGTTTATTGCTCTCTCTCTCTGGTCCAGACTGGAACACTTGCCTCCCCCTTTTTTTTTTTTTGCTGTTCATTTATTTGCAGTTGTCAGTATGGATGTCGAGTGGCGTCCTAATCCTCTTAAAGCGCATGTTGGTACAGTTTGCATATCATTTTCTCATCTCGTAGAAAGGCCACAGCCCTCTCTATTCACAGGGATTCCCTGTCCTCTTTCAGTGCAGCCACAGCCAACAGCATTAGCATAATCTGACAACCAATACCATTGTCTGTGACCTTGTATGCAAAGTTAATTGCTCATTAGTACCAGACAAAGCAGAGGGGTGCAGAGGAAACACAGTAGTCCTCTAAATCCTTGTTTTAGAAGGGGATGGCAGGCAGGTGGAACATCCTCCACTGGCTCATTATACTCCACCTGAAACCATTACAATTTATACGAAATCTGAATATTTGAGTTTCTGATAAAAACATCTGGTGCTCAAAAACACTCAGAATCCGGTGTGTAAGTAGTTGTTGTTTATCCAACCTTTTTAGTTTTAACAATAATCTGGCAGTATTAAGTCCCACACACACACACACACACACACAAACACTCGCACACACTCCCCCCAAAAGTACTATATACGATTTGTCACAGAGGCTCAGCGTTAATCAATTGCAAATGTATCTCTCTGCGAGTTTAATCTCATCTCTACATTAGTTTCACGGACGCGGGGCGATTTGCAAGAAGGGAGCCTCCACTCCGACCCCCACCCCGAGCACCTGGCAGTCTTTTCGGGCGTAGCGTCATGTAAACACCCACTGCTCCAACGGGTGCCCCGTCTGAGGACCCAAAGCGTCGCCGCGCAGCACGGAAAAGAAGGCCAGGCTGTGTGGTTGTCAACACCGGTTTAGCTTAGGAGTCCCGTCGTGACATTAGCGGTGACTCTCCCCGGTCGGGGCCGACCTGCAGCACTTGTTTGATATAGATATAGCCGCTAATATCTGATTATTAAGGAATGAACAGGCACTAGACAGGGTTCAGGAGGCCACCACATGCAGCTGCCTAATACTGTCTTTGTGCTCTGCGGAGCTGCAAAGCCAGCAAGGACAAACAGATGAAAAATGTAATAAAATTTGCAGGATTTTTTTCAGTTCTGTGCACCATTATGAAATGAGGAAATGCTACTTGTTTTAGTCGTGCACAGTGAAAGACATCCGTAAAAAAGGAGCAATTCAAAGTTTTTCATCTTTCCAAGAAAAGGCTAAAACTTGATCATTTTTTACAGCTCTGGTCAGGAGGGTTTGTTGTTTACTGGGCTGGAAGCTTGGAGAAGTGTGTGTATGTATGTGGGAGGGGTAGCTGTGCCGAGCAGTCGAAGGAGAAGAAGGTATGAATGGGGAAAGAAGGGGCTTGGGTGGAGGAGGGGATGCTTGACGGACTTCACTGCCTGTTGGCCCTGCAGCATTGATGCCGTGTTGGCCATATAATCGGATTGCCAGTGGGTGAAAGTGAGCCCGGGTGCTTATGTCAGTTTGCGTCTCGTCAAGCTGAATAATACGCATGGCCAGGGAGTGAAGCGGACGCTTGCCATTGAGGGCTCTCAGTACTTGTGGCTAAGCATTTCTAAAAGAGAGAAAAAGCCTCATTGGATTCATATATAATTCTCACTCAAGCGTTTTGATGCATTTGCATAACAGGAGGAAACCAGTGATCTTTTCAGCGCTGCTGCTGCTCCTGCTGCACAAGTGTGTGTTTGCATGTGCCGCTGTGTGTGTGTGTGTGTGTGTGTGTGTAGCTGAAAGGGCCCTAGCTGAGCCCTGCATAAACAAGGCCGGACACGGTTCTCGCACTTGGCGTCTCATGATTAATCGAAGATCAACAACAAAACGACAGAACATTTAGCTTTTTTTTTACTTTCACGTTGAGGAAAAAAAAAAAGAAAAACTGAGCCGGGAGCAAGAGTTCAGTGTTTATGTTGCCATGAATGAACGTGACCAAAGAAAACACTGCCGACCTTCAGATTCTGTGGATTTCATTTGAAAACTTTCAAGGACGGTCGATGATGGGACTCTTTTCTGATGCTGTATTTCAAACTAGTGTTCTTTTACATCAGCCTGTTGAATTTGGCCTGCATGGAAATGACTGAAATGTCCTTTAAAACATCAGCCAGTAGATGCGTTCCCCCAAAAATACTTTTTCATCCACAAGTTTAATTCCTTTCGTAAGTATTATTCTCATGTGTTGTTTTACTCCACTGTCATATTAAGACAACAACACATTTGAAATGATTTTTTCTCTGTTTAATTTCAAATTAAATGGCCAAGAGGACAATGACGATGATGATGAAGTGCTGACTTTCAGCTTTCATTTGAGGGTGTTAACATCCACATCAAATTACTAATATTATGCCCTTTTTATTCATAGTGCCCTGATTTTAAAACAATGCAGCAGGACACTGATCCCAAACATGCAAACAAGGCAATAGCAGGTTTTTTTAGGGTCAACAGTGGTATGTTCTGGACTGTCCAAGTCAATCACCTGACCTCAACACAACTAATCCGACTATTACATTTAAAACTAAATTGAAAGCAAAAAGACTCCAAACAACAAGGAAGTGAAGATGGCTGCAGTACAGGCCTATAGAGCATCATCAGTATCAGTAATGTTGTTCATTTATGTGTTGTCTGTTACTTTTACTATAACTGTGTTGCTGCTATCTTGGCCAGGTCTCCCTTGTAAAAGAGATCTTTGATCTCAATGGGACTAACCTGGTTAAATAAAGGAAAAAATAAATAAATAAATACAAATATAATGTCTTGTTGATGGTTCTTCACAGTCGCTAACTTTGACTTTTTATGACTTGTTTATGATATACTTTAATGGCTGTTTTCTGAGTTTTTATGACATACTATAGCAAGAATTTTTAATGATTTTTTTATGGCATACAATGACTTTTTTTTTTTAAACTTAAGATATACTAAACTAACCCATTCTCATTCACAGGGCGTCAAATACCGCCGCAAAAGGCACCCTTTAGCGCCGGTGTGTGACACACCAGGCTTTCCATTAACTACGATGTAAATCCATCCGCGGCAACAGTAAACGCTCGGGGAAAGTGCTGTGGTTTCTGTTTAATTCACAACATCAAGCAAGTGTTTACTGCTACCGAAAAGTGACGTCAATGGGGTCTGACAAAGCGTCAGTATGTGATGAGTTTTTGACTTTATTTTTGACTTTATTTTGTTCAATTTAAACATGAAGACAACATGGAAGGAACTTCAACCTTAACACACAAAATGCCCACATATAGAATCCCTTTTCACACATATTTTTCCATGATCCTAGGAATGAGTCCACATCACCTTTTTGGCATCTCAAAAAGACAACAAATTGCAACCTTGGTTAATTATTTGCCATACATTTGATTCTGTTTATGCTGGATACCCTGACAGTTACAAAATGTGCAACTGTCCAAACACTTGTTGACTGCACCTTATCTAGTATCTACATTTGTTGTACAATTGGAGCTGGAAAATCAAACATCCGTTGATGAAGCCGTGACAGCAGACACACCTCAGTGTGAGGTGGCAGCTTGCTGGCGGCCAGCAGCTGAAGCTGACAAGGCGACTGTAGCTCTCCTCAACCCGGATGCGGACCGTCAGCCGGTCCATTTACCCCGTTGAAACTCTATGAGGCATGATGACCATGAGGATGGTCAGGGTCTTTGGTCATACAGACAGCAGTAATGTGGTCTGACTTTCCACACAGCAGACCCCCCAGGTCTGATTCCTGGAGCAGTCAAAGTCCTGCATCTCAAAGTCACATGCAACCATTTGGAGCCATTGGCCTGTGCTGCTTCTCAGTGCCCAGTGTGGCCTGTAATTGATCCCATCATTGCATTATGGGGGATCTAACAGGCCCTAGGTGAGGTGACCCCCACGCCACCAGGTCTTTAACTCCCCTTTTCTGCTTGTCAGTTCTCCAAACCATCACTCGTATATCCCTTTCACCATCTCCTGCAGTCCATTTCCCCCTTTCTTCTTCTTCTTCACGCCCCTCTCTCCTCCGGTTTAGCAGCCACGTTGAGCTCGGAGCCGTTTCAGCTTAATGAGCGAGAAATAACACAGTTTATCCAGATCAGAGACACGGTGGAGTACTTTCATGGTTTTTTTTTTCTCCTGGCTATCAGCTGAGCGAACAAAGACACACCGGGATTCAAATTGTCCTCTTATGATGAACTCATGACCAGGATGTGGGGTTAAGCCAGTCCACCAGAAACAACATGGAAGAGGAGGCATATCTCTTTTTTAAAAGCATTACGACACTTTATAGTAGACTGTTGAAGTCTGTAAATCTCAAATCTTCTTCAACTTTTCCATTCGTCTTCAATTCCCAGTTGTTCAAAAGCTGCAATGGGGTCTATTGCAGAGTACTTTGTATATTATCTGGAGCTGGAGAGTCTTCCTAGAGACCTCTGGTACTTGTACAAAAGCCGAATGGGGTTGGCAGGGGGAAGGGTCACCTATTGCAGAGTGACCTCTGCTCTGCAGGGCCAAATGATAAGACACTTAAGGTCAAGGAGAGCACAATGGCCTGAGAGAGAGTCCACTCCAAAGACAACAAGCCAAAGAGCAGGAATTTGAAACTTTCACTTGGCTTCAGAAAATCGCTTGAGGTAAAGCTTCGAGATGAGAGGTTCTCCTTTCATTTGGTAAAATATGAGCTGGATTAAGGACGGAACGAGCTCAACCTGCAGCTTGGCTTCTGTTTCAATATCATTGCTCTGCAGAGCCAGAGAGCCCTAGCCTACATAGTTTTAGACGTACACATGCACGACTCCAAGAACCATAGATCCACAGTTTTAGATGTACACATGCACGACTTCAAGAACCACAGATCCACAGTTTTAGAAATACACATGCACAACTTCAAGAACCATAGACTCATAGTTTTAGACGTACTCATGCACGACTTCAAAAATCACAGATCCACAGTTTAAGACGTACGCATGTGCCAGTACCAGAACCTCCTGACGGATCTTCGGAAATATTTTCAGCTGATGAGTGTGTCACAGTTTAGGAGGGTTAATGCACGCCTCCTCCTCCATCCTCTATATGTCTTGATATGAGCCTTTGGCGACTCCAGTGCATCAATACAATTGTTTTCCAGTTGCCTCATTTTCAAACTGTATCGTTTGCCTTCAGTGAAAAATTGCTACGAGGTAAAAAAAAAAAGATGACCAGGGCCAAGATCCAGCCGCGTAGTTGTCCCTCCATTGTTGCGTTCTAGAAGTCTGCTCTTCTTTGTTTACTTCCAGGAGTTTTCCAGCATGGAAATTATGACCAATCAGAGAGCAGTTTCTTTGAGCACCAAAATTTTGGTCCGCCCGTAAATGCTGCCATGTGAACACAAACCAAACTTGAGGCAATATGCAACATTGTAACAATTTGGTCCCTGATTCAGGCCAGACCAAACCTACTACAGGTGTGAAAACGCCCTCAAACTGTGGCTCTTGAAGTCACACTTGCATACGTCTAAAACTGTGGCTCTTGAAGTCGTGCATGCGTACGTCTAAAACTGTGGCTCTTTAATTCGTGCATGCGTACATCTAAAACTGTGGCTCTTGAAGTCGTGCATGCGTACGTCTAAAACTGTGGCTCTTTAATTCGTGCATGCGTACATCTAAAACTGTGGCTCTTGAAGTTGCGCATGTGTACGTCCAAAACTGTGGGTCTGCAGGTTGTTGAATCTCTTCTCTTTGGGGAATATGGAAGATGTGAAAACTTGACGAGTGATCTATATTGTTTGCCCCGCTACACACACATACAGAGTTTTGGGTTCCAGTTGTTTCACTTTCTAGTTTCCATGGTACAGTGTGATTTTCCATGGTCACGGTTCTCCTAGAATGTTTTCCCATCATCTTGCCTACGGTTCGATAGATCTTTGCAGTCTTTTTTTCTGAGGCAGATAAAGTGGGACAAGCAGCGACTAATTGATCAAGGGAGAAGCAAATCTCAGTGTCACAGTCTGGGAGTCCAACCCTATTAGCTTTACGACGTGTGTCCAACCAGCGCAGCCATGGCCAGATCTTCCACAATCTCCAAGATCCCAGCAGATGGATGGGAAATTATAGCTGCCATTTGTTGTTAGAGACAGACACATAGTTTTACTCCTTGAAGTAAATCTGCAGCAGTCTTTCATGCAATCTGAGAAACTGAAATTTCAGCATGTTTGTATTGGATGTTTGCAGCTTGTGAGTAATAGTCTGTGAAAAGAGGATGCGATGACAAACAGGCAATCACAGCGTAATGAAAAATGTCCTGAATAATGACACATATGTTCCGATTTTACACCATTCACTGAGCTGGGACAATATTTCAAGGATTAGAGATAACAGACTGTGATAGGCTGTCTCCTGAGTCCAGGGATCACGTCTGCATTCACATGCAAAGAGACACTTAAACACACACACACACACACACACACTTTGAAATGAATGTTGTTACTCTTCTTTCATATGAAAATTAATTTTTAATGACCGGCAAGCACAGAGATGCCGATCACAATAAGCCGTTTCCCACCACAAATTCCCAACGATAACGGCATCAATGGCACGCAAAAAAAGGAATTAATAAAAGCAGCATCAATTAATTTGCTATTGCAACATGTGACAAAGAGAGTAGAATGACGAGTGCATGAGAGCAAGAGACAGTTGGCGAAGGGTTGCCAGTTGTGAAAGCTCTATTCATCCTCCCCGAGGTCCTTCATACTCACAGAGGAGATGACAAAGAGCACCAGTTAATTAGCAAGAAGTAGCATCTCAAGGAGGACTGCGAAGAAAACCTCCATTCACTCTCTCTGCTCACCTCTCGCTTATGAGAAAGACTGAAGGGTTGGGAGGAGGAGGAGGAGTGGGGAGCCCGGCTGCCTGCATGGGGCTGCCTTGCTTGATTTAATTTGGACAGTCATTCCTTTAATTTGCAAGGTCATTGTATCTAACGGGGAGTTTCTATTGAAGCCGGCGAACAAGTGAAGGCCTTGGAGTGCAAGTCAACGATGTCTCCCCTTCTGTCTGCTGGATGAGACGCGGCCGTGGCGGAGGAAAGAGGATGAGAAGAGGAGGATGAAGTGAATGAGGGGGGATTTGGAGAGGAGATGAAGTTTTAATTAAGGCACTTCTCCATTTCTAAGCAGACTAATTTAAGCCATAGTTCCTCACAAGTGTATGAGATGATGGAAACAGAGGTGAGGGAGAGGGCTGGAGGGCAGCCTATATTAGATCTATTGTTGAGAAAGATTTTGAAGTGCCTGAATGTGTCATTAAAAAGAAAATAACAGATGGAGAAAAAAAAGACAAGTTGGTCTACTTTCCCTCAATAAAAAAAGAGCTGAACAAAATCTTAGAAGATGCACCACGCAGAGTTTGATTTCAAAATGTACAAAAGCAGGTAAATTGGATGCTTTTTTTTTATGGTGAAAGTGCAGATTAGCTGCAATGTAAACGCATCCGCATAAATATGCCACGATCAGAGCTGGTGATGAAGAATAAAAAAGACTGCTTATGACAAGCGGGAGGGGAGGTGGACGGGTCCAGCAAACAGGACTTTCAACCATTAGACCGGTGTTTTGTTTTTTAAGTTACATTAGTGACATGTTTGTTAGTAACATTTCTGATGTGTTTTTCGTACTTCTGTTGCGTTGTTTCCGTACGTATTTTAGTAAGTGTACGTACTTTGTTGTACTAATTTTATGGCCGACCATGATGTTTTCCCTAAACCTAACTACCGGTAAGTGGTTTTGTTGCCTAAACCTAAGTGAGATCAAGTTTAAATTAAGGCACTTCTCTGTTTCTAAGCAGACTAATTTAAGCCATAGTTTAAATTGTATGAGACGATTGTATCAGAGGTGAGAGAGATTGTTATTGTTGTTATTGTTCAGGAAGATTTTCAAGTGCCTGAGTGTTATTAAAAAGAAAATGCAACACAGTCTCACAGCAGTTTGTGAAATAGTCACGAAATTTAATCGTGTACATTGACACAAATTTCCTTTTTTATTGACGTTCAGCACGACTTTCAACAATGTATTTTTCATGCGTTTTCCTACGAATGTGCAGCAACACCTGACACACGTGTCAATTTCCGCTCCAGTCCTTTCAAAATAAAACTACTTTATTAGATCGACTTGGTTAGGCTTAGGCAACAAAACTACTTGTTTAGGTTTAGGAAAAGATGGCAGTTTGGGTTAAAATAGCACCGGAAGTGTCTTAACTTAAGTACGGAAGTTACGTGACAAATAATTCAACTTTGACTTGTGGTTTCACACGAGACACAAATGCTGGTCTTCTGGGTGAAAGTCCTGTGTTTTTTGACACCACCTGTCCACCGCGACCTCTTCCTTACACGGCGTTCACCGCTCTTTGTACGTACCAGTTCACAATTACGTGGACTACATACAAACTGATTGTGTGACCATCACCCAAAAATTTGAAATTCGTGTACACAAATCAATACATTCAATTTTGTGACTATTTCACGAACTGCTGTGCGACTGGGCTGGAAAATAACAGATGGAGAAAAAAAAGAAGTAACCGGTTGGCCTACTTCTCTCAATAAAAAGAACTAAATAAAATCTAAGAAGATGCAAAAGAGTTTGATTTCAAAATGTACTAAAGCAAATAAACTGGATGATATTTTTATGGCGAAAGTGCAGGTTATGAAATAATGTAAAGACCCGAGGAATTAGCGGTTATCCATCACGCCAGGAGCAGAAGGGCAACAGCTTGCAAATAAATCTCTGGTGGAGGGAACCTGGTTGGTTTAAATGCTGTTATTGTTTCACTTGTTTAAATGGAGGCCTGATCAGAGCAAAGAGCTCCCCGAAGTCCACAGGCTGAGGTGCAGACAAAGGTAGGCCTGCCTGCGCTGAGGTCCCCGAGGACCGAGGAATATGCAAAGCCCTGCACCTCCACACTGAGGCTGAATTTGAATGGCTTAAACCAGGCTGCACCATAAGGAGGCAACATTCAGCTCCTCTAGCCACTTGGCTTTACATTTAAAGGTTAGAAAATGTAAATGTATGACAGTGACTGGGGTTTAAGAATGGAAATGTGAGTAGTGTCACTGTTGAGAAAGGGGAAGGCTAATTAACAGTCAAACAAATAAAACATTAATGAATAACTGTAAAACTGTATTTGTTTATTTAATTTATTATCATTATTATTATTATTACCTTTTTTCTCTTTGTATTATTATTATTAATTTTTTGTTTTATTTTTTTATTTTATTCTTTTTTTTAATTTGATTTGAATTTTGAATGCTGATGTTGTTTTCTCTAGTGTAGTTATTGTGTTTGTTTCTAAGCTCAACTCCTTAAAAATTGGTTTATAAACTATTGTAATTACGAACTGTAAATTGCATGTACAAAAACAACCTCGAAAAAAAGGAGAAAAAATAAAGTATAAAATAAAAAATAAATAAATTCCCCTCATATGTAACTTGGGAGAGAAAGGAGAGTAGAAAAAAGAATAATGTGAGAGTTGAGTTCATTGGCTGTGACAGACAGTGTCAATCAAACCGCTGAGTGGAAAGCCTCACCGCCCAGGTCTTTGAGGACACATTGACTCTGTTCATCTTCACTGCACAGTTCAACACTGTTGAGACGACCACGTGGGCTGAGCTGCATTCACAATATCTGTTAGGCTCTTTCCTCTGTGTTACTCTGCAGAACACATCAATCAACAGAATAATTCTTCTGCTCTTTATTTATTATCTGGAAGCTGTTTTGTCTTTCTGTAAGCTGCGGTAGTGAAAGTTTTAAAATACTATTACTAGAATGGCGCAGACCTCCGCCAAGGTGGCCGAGTGCGATTGCCCGCCCTCTCCGTTCAGCTTGCGCCATCATCCACGTGTATTTTTATTTATGTTGAGATCAGCTGTACGTAGCGGAGCATCGTAAAACACTTCATTCAAACTGAACAGAAACAAAATAAGACTCACCTAAACTGTCGTCGTTACTCTTTCCAACAGTCACCAAGTGTGCTTTGATTGAACTCAACTGTAAATTCAGTTTAATGTGAAAAAACTCAGAATCTACAGTCGTTGTCCCCTCTGTCTCTCTCTCTCTGAAGGAAAGAGGCAGGGTCATGCGTCCTCACTTACACTGCGCATGTGTTATACCCAGAGGTCTTAATGTTCTGGCTGATCGGAATCCTTAAAAAAATTCCTGAATCCGGAGCATGATCCGGATCGCCACCAAAATCCAATGGATTCTTCATTGTGCCACACCCCACCCCTCCAAAAAATGTCCTTCAAAACCATCACAGACTTTTGGAGTAATCCTGCTAACAGACAAACCAATAAACCAACAAACTAACAAACCAACAAACCAACGTCAGTGAAAACATAATAAAGTAAGTAAATATATAATAAGTAAATATAGAGTGGTGCAGGAATGAGAACCCGGATTAGCATTTAAGCACTTCTGGAGGTCAACAGGTTTTTTGAATGGGTTTTTAGTTAGATGTCTGAAATACGGACTGTGGTTATCACAAGATTAAGAGATTTTAACGTTTTGTTCTGCGATTTAAAATACGTCAGTAGATATCCCATCCAATATTGCCCGCTGAAATGGAGGAAAAGTAGTCTCCCACAATGTGAAGTAAGTAGGCTACATTAAAACTGTGTTCCTACGAGGGCTGTCCTCGACCAAAGAAATTCTTAGTCGACTAACATTCAAAAGATTTTGTCGACTAATCGATTTGATTTAATCGACAGATCTGTAAAACTGAGTTTCTCCACAAAGAATCACATAAAAAGCACCACTTTAAATCTGGTGTTTACCAGAGATGTGCTGCTCAGAGGTTTCTTGGAAAATAAGTAACTCGGCATGAAAAAAAAGCATAAAAAATGACTAATCGACTAAAGAAATCTTAGTCAACTAATGTCAGACCAAAGCAAACGTTTAGTCAACTAATCGACTAAGTAACTTAGCAAATGTATTAAGTAACTTCCCACCTCTGATCAGTCAGGATGAATTAGTCGGCTCATCCTGTCATGTCAGTAAGTGTCAGATGGATTCTTCCTGCAGCCAGGAAACTGCTGACAGGAGCCCCGACAGCGCTAACTAGGGCCTTTAGAGACGCAGGCTAATGGTTAGCTCGCCAGGATAACATCGCCGTTTCAGCATCCGTCTCTTTCATGTTATCAACAGGAAGGAAGACGCTGACAGAGAGCAGCACTTCTGTTTCCTGCCACTGCTTAACCAGATCAGCTGTCAAACTTTAAAGAGGTTTCAGGAGCAATATGAACAGAGGAAGCTAAGAAAATACCACTATCCACAAAATCACTAATTTGAGATTATCGATACTGATGTCCTTCCTGTAAAGTTTTACTTCAGGGGATTAAATTAATCCTAATGGTGTTTCAATTTGTCATGAATATCCAAATAGCAACATTGTGCCCTACAATGGTCAATATGGAAATGTTGACTGTCCACTTTGTGAGTCATGAACGTTTGTAAGCATGAAAAGGTTGAGAGAAAGGCGTTTTTTTTTTTCCTGGAGAAGTGTGGAAGACTTTTTTTGCGGGGGGAGGAGGGTTTCAGGGGTTGTGCTCAAATCCCCAGAAAATTCAAAGTGAGAGAGTGGAGGGGGTGGATCTGCCAGAGGAGGAGGAGGGTGATGTATGGAAGCGTAAGAGTAAGAGTTTATTCACTGGTGTCTGAGGGAGCCTTTCAGAGCCACTGAGTGAGTCTCTATAGCGGGGCAATCAACCATAGGACTAGGAGGCTTTATCTCTAAAATACAACCCCACCTCCACCACCCTGCTCCACCCTTCAAACACACACACACACACACACACACACACATGCATGCACGCACATACACATACACACTGTCTGGTACCTGTGAGAGCCTCTCATGTGCGGCTAAGGGTGCCATTGAGGGAGACAGGAGGGAGAATGGCCCGTGAGGGACAAACAATCCTGAGGAGTCTATCATTCTGTGTGGTGTTGTCTTAGGGCCTGAATAGAGCCAGTGTGACCTGCCCACCACCACCACCACCACCTCCTCCACCTCCTCCTCCTCCTCCTCTCTTCTCCATCAACCCCTCCTATCTGCTGCCAGCCGCTCCACCACTATCACCACCCAGCATCCCCTGCAGCCGTCCTGCCAATAAACGCCTTATCGTCAGCGTCACTTCCAACAAACGAGCAACTATCTCTTCCAGCCAGGGTTCAACCAAAACTAATCACTAATTCAACTTATATATTTTCAACTAGGGACGTCCAGATCAAGTTCTTTTGGTCCATATCCCGTTCCCTATTTATTTATTTTTCTACACTATTTAAATTAGGGCTGTCACAATATCCAGCCCAGTCGCACAGCAGTTTGTGAAATAGTTACGATATTTAATGTATTGATTCGTGTACATAGATACAAATTTTAAAAAACTGTTGCGATGTCAGCACGAAATCAATTCATATGTAAGCCACATAATTGTGAAACGGGGAGTATAAAGAGCGGCGAACGCCGCGCATAGGGAGGAGGTCAGGGTGGATGGGTGGGTCAAAAAACACAGGACTGTGAAACCAGAAGTCAAAGTTGATTTGTTTGTCATGTAACTTCCGTACTTAAGTTACGGTACGGAGGTATTTTAACCCAAACCCTGATTTTTTCATAAACCTAAGTAGTTTGTTGCCTAAACCTAACCAAGTTGATATTTTCATAAACCTAATTCAGTAGTTTCGTTGCCTAAACCTAACTAAGTCAATCTATTCCTAAACCTAACTAAGTAGTTTTATTTTGAAAAGACTGGAGTGGAAATTGACATGTGTGTCACGTGTTGCTGGACATTCTTAGGAAAAAGCACTAAAAATACGTTGTTGAAAGTCGTGCTGAGCATCACGAAAAAAAAGGGAAATTCGTGTCAATGTACACGAATCAAAGAGATTCAATTTCATGACTATTTCAATAACTGCCATGAGACTAGATTGCAATATCAGATTTTCACTACACGATTATCATGACCAAAGGAATTCACGATAACAATATTATTGCGGTATCTAAAGAAAATTTAAAAAAATAAAAAATAATGCTGTCAGTCAAATTCATCTTTAACTTTATTTATTACGTATTTGGTCTCTTTTTTGGCAAATGAATTACACCAAAAATATAAGTGTATGAAAGTGGAGAGAAAGTATGTAACCATAACTGTATATATAAAATGACTTAAGAGACGCTGCACAATATTATCACATGTGTATTTAATTTTTAAATATCACGTTTATCGTCAATACTGCTATATCGCGATTAAAGTTGCCCCATTGTCCACATGTTTGCTTTCTCTTCTTTTTTTGTGAGTAGCTCTTCCATTTGTAGAATTAAGCTATCTCAATTTTTATACTGATGAGGTTACATTTTCAAACTCTCTGAATCCAAATTATATTCACTCCATTCTATTTACAGTTTTGTATACATCAGATTTTGGAGGTAGTCTCAAGTGGCCATTTGAGGAAATGCAGGTTTTTAGCACTCCCACTGGCCAAAAACGTTGGCTTAATTTTTCAGCACCAAAGTATGCCGCTTGACTTTATGTAGCGAGGTAGAAAGTCATGACATGGAGGAGCATGTCCGACTTTCACATGAGGAGACTGAAGTGTCCCATCACAGATCTGAAATGAATGTTGTTTTTTTTAACCGTAACCAAGAATATTTCCCTGATCTGAACCTGGTAGCTTAAATTGCCCAAATTAGATGAGGCAGATGAAAAAAAAAAAAGTAATTTTCTGAGCAGTCATGATCATTTTGGAAAGCACTGGCAGAATATCCTATTTTGTCTTTCAGGTATGGAGACTTATTGGTGTCAATCCAAATTATGAAGGTTGCATTTTTCACGCAATTCTTTGGCCCTTCTTGCGTTAAATGCACCCGTTTATTTCACAGACTCAATTTACCAAAAGTCAGAGGCTGCGGTCGAAATTACCTCCTAGTATCTTTTCCTAACCACTTCTCCTTGACCTCGACGGAAAACGAGGTCAGAGTTCATAAGGACTCTGGAAAAGACACGTACACTAGGCTCCGTAATTATGATGCGACGGTGGATGTTATTGATGTGGGTCTGATGGACTACAAAAAGCACATCTCACACTTCACCCCATGCCTTCTTACCATGTTGTTTCATGCAGGCTATATAAACGTGTGTGAAGAAGAGATACTGAAGGTCCTTCCTTTCTGCTGCTGTCACACTTTACCATCAACACCCCTCCATACTTAGACCGTATACCAAAAGTGACAATTCACTCATGCGCAATGTCAATTAAACTGTTTAATATCAATATTTCAATCAATATGTGTAATAATGTGAATTCAACCATTCAGCTTTTCCTGCATACTGCATTTAGCTTTTTTTTACTGTTCAATTATTTATTATAGGCCTATCTTGTTTTTCTTAACTCATGCTACTGAAGCCTCTTGTTAGTGGACTGTCCACTTTGCTGCTGTTGTACTGCAGATTTCTCCACTGTAAGACGAATAAGGGATCATTTTAAACGTGTAACTTCATTACCAAGGTTGGAATTGAAATAAAAAAAGGAATATAGGCTACCAGTCATATAAGTTTATATGATAAATACTGAGTTAATTGTTTGAGTTATGGAGATGGATTAGGACCATATAAGTGTATAATTAGGACTTCATTTATGTTGTTTATGAGAATTTGATCATTTGTTCATTTTATTTCTTGTTCTTGTTTTGTTTATTACTTATTTGTTACATGTTCGAAATAAAAATAAAGTGACCGTCCACTCATATTTATCACCATGAATCCCAATTAGTATATAACTGTGTGAAAGTATATGGTAAATATATGCAAGGTAGGCTTATCACTTGTTTTCATGAACGGCCAAATGGTGCTTTGCTTTGAATGCTGCTGCCGCAAGGAACTATGGGACGGCATCATCTCCTTTCCTTTAGTAAAAGGACAGTCCAGTGTATCCTCTGCTAAAGGAGATAAGAAAGGAAGCATTGAAGCTCCTTTCCTTAGCATTTAGAGAATTTGACCATCAGCTCTTATCATGGCTGCCACTGAGATACTTCCAGGTCATTTTAACTCAGTTAGGAACCTTCCTGAGCTAAAAAGAGTATTCGATCGCAGCCCAAATTTCCTCCATCAAGCTCTATACTGTGTGGGAAAGGCAGGAGGACCATGACTCATCCAAACATATGGTCCTCTGATTCCCTCTGACTGATCTGTCTGCAGCATCTGTTGCCAAGAGCAGCACACAGACAGACACTGTGACCAACAGCATTGTGTAGATGTGTGTGTTAGTGTAAATGACACTGGAGGAGAAGGCCAGGGGGGCACCCAGGGCCGGGTGTAAGGGGGTACGGGGAGGGAAATGGGAACGGGGCTGGTGGCCGCTGGGGTAAGGTGGTGGGGGGTAGGGGGTACGAGGGCACCAGAAGGGCGTAAAGAGAAAGGCAGAGAATACAGTCATTACCCACCCAGGGCTATCCCTCTCTGGCCCATTAGCTGCTGGCGGCCGTGACCAATTGGGTTTTGTCGCTCCTAGCAGGGTCATCCAGTGGTGGTCTGGGCCTTTTCTATAATGGACGCTCACTCAGCCGTCCTCACACAAAACCTTTAAGAAGGGAAAGAAAATTCTCTCCCTGACTCTCTCTCTCTCGGTTTTTAAAAAGACCCAGTCAGGCAAGAAAGAGAAAGAGTGAAAAGTGATCATGAAAAGAGATTTGTTGCGTTGTGAGGCGCGCAGGGAAGTGATCGTTTAGCCACACGTGGGGCGAAGGGGACTCCATGGCGGTGGGTCTTGTTAACCCTCTTGACTCGTATGCCAGAAAAACCAAATCAAATTGTTCCGTGCCTCAAAGTCCCGAGGACGTGGTTCCTTGTGGGAAAAAAGCTTTCGCGACTTCACAACTGTGGCGGCGTGTGTAATTTTCAAAGTGGAAAGGAGGAATTTGAATGGGCCACAGCAGATTATCCAGTGTGTATAAACACTGATCCTTGAACTCAGACGGTTAAAACGGCGAAACAGGGAAAGCTGTTTCTCTTCTGCAGTTTGATTCCACGCGGTGGCTCGACGGAAGCAGATGCAGGAGAGGTGACAAAGGTCGGAGGTTAATCTCTAAAGAAGCATTAATTTCATTTATCGGATTCCCCCTAAATGAAACAAAGCCCTCTCTTTCCGTGATTTAAAAGCTCAAACATCTAGTTCATTGAAGAATTTAATGCTCCTCCAGCAGCTGAAAAGATTCTTCACTTTCAACAGAAAAGCTAAAAAAACACACGGCTCCACATTTCTGGAGATTTCAGGTTTCCATGCAGGGACTTGTACCATTAACAAAAATAATTGCGTGCACATATATGCATATTCCATCCAGTACGAGTTGTGTACGTCTGCCTGTGTGTGGGTGTGTGTTTTGTTTTTTTTGTCCAGTCCGAAGCTGAATAAAAGGCCAGTTAGCCACCTAGCGGGCTACTAATTCTCCATGTCAAATACAATGGCTGCAATTATATGGTAATCAGTGTTGGTGGCTCATACCTTTCTGCTGCTTTCTGAGAGTGTGTTGTCTGGCCAAGCTGCTCCTCAGGGAGACGGTTAGTCACGGCTTATTATTGACCCATTAGACGCCCGTCCCACTGCCAGAAAGAAACCAGTCGGCTCACAGGCCGCGCTGCATTCACTGAACAACAATAACGAGAGGCAGACTGAAAACCAAGTTAATCATTTTGTTATCTGCGGACGAAATGAATGAACTCATCGGTGCCAAGCCGGGATTCAGATCTTTAAAAGGAACATCCCGGCGGGGTTTTTACACCGTAACTAACTGTAACTTAACCATCCATTTATTTATCTGCAAGATATGAAAATCAATGAGCAAACTCTTAACACATTTAACTTGTGCAAAACCGTGAAAGTGAGCCTCAAGTAATTGGAAAAAATTATTAAGAAGAGTGAACACTTTTCAAATTAATATGCACGTATAAACTCCACTGCCACTCATCCAACTTATCAGTGTAAAGTGTAAATGAAAAAGAAAATACAGGGCTGGAACTAACCATTATTTTCATTGTCGATTAATCTGATGATTATTTTGTCAATTAATCAATTAGTTGTTTGATCTAGAAAATGTCAGAAAATGGTGAAAAATGTCAATCAGTGTTTCCCAAAGCCGTCCTCAAATGTCTTGTTTTGTCCACAACTCAAAGATATTCAGTTTAGTGTCATAGAGGAGGAAAGAAACCAGAAGATATTCACATTTAAGAATAAGAGAATTTAGACTTTTTGCTTCTTGAAAAATTACTCAAATCAATTTATTGACTATCAAAATTGTTGGCAATTGACAACTAATCGATTAATCGTTGCAGCTCTAGTAAAGTTCAAGATTTGCTTGATAATAGAGATGGTTGTCTTGATGATTAATATAATGGAAACTGATTGATTTGAACCTGGATGTTTGTTGTCGTTTGTATTTTTTTTGCTTGCTTGTTCGTTTCTTTCCTATAAACACTCGCTAGTGTTGTGATGTATAATTGTCAAAAAAGGCACAATCAACACAGACTTCACTGTTGATGGATTATGCAACTCAAGCAAGTTTTAAGAGTCTGACAATTTATTTCCGTACAATAATGCATGAAAAACAATAGCTGCCTGAAACTGTAGAAAATGTACATCTAAAAAACACTAAACTGTATTCCCTCAAAAATAGTTAAACGAAATGTAAACTACGGAGTTAATACATAAGGAGCTAAAATTTGCAAAACACGCTGGCCCTTCCACTCACGCTGTGGCTGAAAATACAAATCAGTAGTTGCTAGATTTTCATTTGGTTTTGGTTTTAGCTGCAATGATTGATTGATTAAACTATTAAATCAATTGGCAGACTATTTTGATGATCGATTAATCGGTTTAGTTATTTATATTTATATATTTATAAGTAAAAAAAAAAAGTAAAAATTTCTCTGATTCCAGCTTGTTAAATGTGAATATCTTCTGGTTTCTTTCCTCCTCTGTGACAGTAAACTGAATATCTTTGAGTTGTGGACAAAACAAGACATTTGATGACGTGGTCTTCGGCTTTGGGAAACAACATTTTTCCCCATTTTCTGACATTTTATAGACCAAACAACTAATCGAGAAAATAATCGACAGATTAATCGACAATGAAAATAACCATTAGTTGCAGCCTATTATGACTTAACACCAACTGAAATTGTGTTTTTGTTGAACTCCTGATCAGAAGAGTGACGGACTTTTTTAACCAGAAGAATTGAGTGAAACAGTGATTTTCAACTTGGTGTTAAGTCACTGTTTTTAACAACATTCCTGGTTTCTTTACTCCTCTGTGACAGTAAACTGAATATCTTTGAGTTGTGGATAAAACAAGACATTTGAGGACGTCATCTTGGGCTTTGGGAAACATTTTTCATCATTTTCTGGACCAAACAACTAATTAACTAATTAATCGACAATAGAAACAACCGTTAGTTGCAGCCATACTTGTTTTTGTTGCACTTGAGAATGAACTGTTCAGTTAAAACAGATTATCATGCAAAGCACATTCATAACACGACGCGAGCCCTGTGAAGATATTCTCTTTCCAAACATGTCCTCTCTTTGTCGCCTCTACTCTTCGTCATATAATCGACAAATGTGTTGTTTTGATATAATCCCCCCAGATCTGTCAACTCTGAAGCTTGCCCTCTGCTCCCCCACCACCCCCCCACAACACACCCACACAGACCCCTCTGCCACCTCCTCTCCAAGTCCCCACCCCTGCAAAGCAAAGCTCTCTTTGTTAACCTAATGTGCTTTTACCAGTTGCTTTCTGCCAGGGAGACATCTGCTGTGTGCAACCAGTCAATATTGTGAGGACAGTTCAAAGCAGCCAGTTCATTATCTGTGTCAGCTTAACAACCCAAAGGTAGCGGTCTAAGGGACACAGGGAGGAGGAGGAGGAGGAGGAGGAGGAGGAGGAGAAGGGGGGAGGAGGAGAGGAGGGGAGGGAAACAATGTGTGAGGACACAATAGACTCCTCATTAACCAGTGATTTATCATGATAGGATGCCCAGTTCAACCTTTGCCCCCCCCACCCTGCCCGTGCACACACACACACACACAAACACAAACACACGCACACACCTCTAGAAAAAGATCTTATTGTTGGGAAAAAAAGAAGAAGAGAGGAGTGTGAAAGTGGAATTGAAAGTGAAATGATATAGTTAAAATGTCAAATGAAAAGTGAAAGTCTGCAGCTGAAGTGTGTCCTTTTTAGATAAACGTCGGCTCCGACCGACACACTGTGCTTTTCAGTTTTTTTAATAGTGAAACTAATAAAAAAAAAGAAAAAATAGAAGCTGGTAACTTTTTCTTATTGTCACTTTTGCAGCTTTGATTCCATTACGCTCCTCTCTTAGACTTTTTGACTTCTCAGATCGACAACTTCTCCCTCTGACTATTTCATGAGAAGAGCGAGCGGTCTGACTTTATTAAACATTACGCGCAATCTGATTTGCACCGTAAAAATTAGCCTTGCAACAGACACACCCTCCCTTTCCTGAGAGGCTTTATGAAAGTCAAATGTCTGGGCTCATGATGATATCATACATGTCAGAAAAGCCTCTAAAAGATGCTCCATGCATGCATATGCAGGGGAGATCATAGTCCGTCCTCGGCCGCTCTGCCCTCTCGGAGACGGAGCCTCCTCCTGCACATAAAGGCTGTATAATGAGCGTTTAATGTATGGCTTCTCAAAATGCAAGAGAAAAGGGAATATTCAACGTGGCCCATGTGGTGGTTTTGTAAAGCTGCTGCAGGAACACACCTCTTTTCACTTTCTCCCTTTTTCCATCCTTTCCATGCACCCCCCCCCCCCCCCCTCCTTCCCTCCTTCCCTCCTTCCCTCCCTTTCTGAATCCATTTGCTTAAATCAATCTCACAGGAGGCGGTCGTGGATAATGTACCAGCCAGGGTTTGTAAACCGTTTTGTTAACAATGCATTCTGAAAAGAAAAGAAAAGAAAAGAGGAGAGAGAGTGAGAGAAGGAGAGAGGCAGAAACGGGGCAGAAGGGTGCTGAAAGAGGAACAGTTGGGTGGGTGTGGTGCGCGGCGCTGTTTGGGACAGGCCCCGTCGACTGGTGACACCCCTGTCCCATCTCCTCCTCCCTCAGCTAAAGCCTGCATCCGCCCAATTCGGTCCAGTCCTTGCTTTAGTCACACCACCTGCCTTCACCATTCTTCACCACACACCCACCCGTCCGCTGACAGGACGAACAGACGGCATAAACCCCCGTAACTCAGCCTAAACACCCCGCTCACACACACACACACACACATTTGCTAAGTATACACGCTGACAGGGTAGTGCTCCCTTTATAGGATTATAGTGATCAATAACGAGCAATGAGAGAAGATCATGGTCAATTTCTCAATCGTGTCAATAGGGGACACATGTGACTGTTAGTCTGACCAGATGTGTGTAGGAATCAGACATCATTGTACAATTTGTTTTCAGCTTTACTTATAAATCACAAGGGAGTGTGAGCGCTACTTGAAAAACTCAGCTTACTGCTCTAAACTGCCAAGAGAGAGATTTCACATCCTAATAACAATGATCAGGATGAAAAGTCAGCTACAATGTGAATGTAACGTTGTTTAGCAGCAAACTTGGTAGTCCCAGATGTTGGACTTTACAAAAACCTTTAAGGCCCCGATGCACCTAGTCGGCGGTCGGCGAGCGTCTGTCAGTCTAGTTTTTGTGGTGCGTCCCACATCGTCGACTCTAGTCTGCCCGCGTCAGAGGATTTATTGGCCGATTCAGCATGTTGAATGTACGTGCTAACTGGCCGTCAGCTGTAGTCTTCGCGGTGCGTTCGAAGTGCAACTTGTCAGCCAAGATAAAGACGACCTGAGGCAACGCAACAGTCGGGATTCATCGCAGTTCTTTAATGTTGGGTTGGTGTGTCTGGACCTTAAGCTTCCAACTTGTAATTTGATTTTGCGTGCTTGCCTTTCCTTCTAGCGTGAATCTACAAGTTGGAAAGTTAGAATAGTTTGCAGGAGCACGAGTATAAACACAACGAGGCTGTAAAGGGAAACTAGTGAGTTTCCATGATATTTACCCCGTGCATCATCAGATTCTACCATTGTGCACAGTATAAAATCAATAAAAAACAACTAAATTGTATAATTTTGACCCCAAAAGGAGTAGTTTTATTATAATAATGAAATATGATAATAACAAATAAGATCAATAACAATGTAAATAACATAACAAAAAAGAATCCAAAGTCAAGTATGCACATTCAATATAAAAACGGTCAAAAATATTATAAAGTAAAAATACAATTTCTCATGTGTTGATTTTGTAACTAAAATATTGAAATCATTGCCAATCAAACATGGACAAAATACACTTGGAGTGTTGTTTTAGTCGCGTTAAGGCCTCGTCTTTTAGAAACAATTCGGAAAAAAGACCACCACAGCATTTTATGACGTTTTTAAAGGCAGTGTTTTATCACACAGCTCAGTTGAACCCGGTACCGGGTCTGTCCGGTAAAAGAGGTTAAAGCAAGGGGTCAACTGCTTCAGTACAAGTTAGGAGTGACACATCCAATCAGCGGGGACCTGTTCCTCCATGTCCTCTGTACCAAGCTACTTTGCCTATCAAAGCCCCCTTTTAGCCTGAGGAAGCCTGGGCCAGTTTGACACCATATTCCCATGGGTCCCTCTCAGATCTCAACCAAAGCACCCATTACTGGATCATAAGCTCCAGAATCAGGCCGTACTGGACAGGAATCCCCAGTAGAGTCTTGCAGATCAGGGCTGATTTGCAACATAAGCCCCCCTGTGATTGCCCATTAGCCGCCGTCCCCACTGACAGCGGCTAGCAGGGTAGCATGTCTAGCTGTAACCTGCCATTGAAGGTTTGCTACCATTACGCTCTCTAATTGGCTGTGAGGGGTATTAGGAGAGGTCGTGGCTTCGGGGAATTGATAGTGACATCTGATCTGATGTCCACTTAAAATGAAGACGATGTTGAGTCAGAGTGTGTTGACAGAAGAGGATCCCCCAGGGATGCAGCTTAGGATCTGATGACTGATGGGTTATTATAATACAAGCCCCCGGTGTCAAGACTCATTGTACTTTATACGTTCATTTTTCTTTGGTCCACACCACAGTTTAAATTTTCACTACAGTTTTACATTTTGGTTCGTTTAGGTTTGTTGTGACCAATTAAAAGTGAGCCAGGACCTGTAAACTAATTTGGACAAAATTGACCTACTTATTAGACAGCATTTCTGGTCATTCTGTCCAGCCCAGTCGCACTAAAAGATGTATGAATGCATTTAGCGTGCAATACATGCAGTCTTCGTCGTGTAATACTTGGGGGGGGCGTGGTTTAGGACGGCGTCGCAACAATCCTTTTCCCCCGCCCGGATATGCTAGGAAAGGGCGGTTTTTAATATCCTAAATTTATGTACAAAAGTGCCATGTCTTATATAGAGTCCTTGTCCTCACTCGACACAGAACATTATATACAAAAATTGGACAGAATCAGAGTAGATTATTAAACTATAGATTAGATTATTGTCCATATCTTATAAAACAATGGAGAAATGACCCCAACTAAATGGCCCGAAGTGTCATTCCCACATATTTTCTGCTATCTGGTTGAATCGCCTGGTAAGTGACACGATTACATTTACTCAATATATGATGAATTAAACTTACCTTTATAATCCCCAGCTATTCAAAATAATGTAACTGACTATTTGTAAAAAATTAGACACATTCAAGCTGTAAGTAAAAAAACTGTGTTTCTCTTACCACAGATTCTGTGGTCTAATGGTGTTGCTCCAAATACTACAAAAAAGTCGTGGTTCCAGAGTGAGTCAGGTGTAGGAGAGAGACCTGATTACTGACCTGCTGGATGTATACACAGATTTTACTACTGTGCATGTAAACTCATCTGATTTCCTGTGTAACCTGATTTCTGTGGCCCTGTTCAGACCTGGTAGTAACATGCGTCCTCAGTGATCGGATCACCGGTGTGAACGCACTCAAGACACATTGAGGACACATTGATATCCAATCACGCCAAGCACCCAGGAAGAGCGCCGGGCATTGATGCAAATTTCCGTAGTGGCCAAACGGCGATACTAAAACTTCCGTGTCCATCACGTGATGCCATTGGGCCCAAAAATACTTTTTCCCATAGACTTACATTGGGAAAGAGACGTCTGTAACGTATGTAATTTTTTTTTAGGTAAATCAACTTCACATTATGAACAATTGAATAGCCCTAATTTAAATCATTAGGTCCTAAAAGTTGTAAAATGCACTAATAGCTGAATCCAGAGTTATTTCCCTTCCTCCGTTCATGTGAATGAGACCCAGACCGAGGGTGGAGGGCTGGGAGGAGGAGTTAAAGGAAATGCTACTGCGCCCGCTCTATGGGCCCAATGGATGTGGAAGATCACTGGATCACCTTCACGCCACTGGCACCGCTGCCTTTACCAGACAACAGCGGACTACAGAGCTTCAAAGAGCGGGGAGGAGAGAGAGCGAGCAGGCAGATGGACGGTTGGGTGTCAGCACCGCGCAAAGCAGCGGAACAAAAACACCAACACATCTCCGACAGTATGATAATAATGCACTTCCTGTTCCCAGTCTGATAGTCTGTAGATATGTAGCCTATAGGTAAGGTATATTTTAATAACATACAGATGAGAATACAGAAGAGCACAGAGGCCGTTTCCATGCCGCGAGGCAGACGAGCGCTCGCCTGTCCGTTTACCTGAGGAGCGCAGTGATCCCGCGGATCCCAGCGGGACGTCAGCAGAGTAGGCGGTCCTTAATGTGGCCCAGGACACATTCGCGTACACGAAAAAGAATGTGCTCATATGTGGCCCAGACCACCTCTGAATGTGGTCTGAAAGATCTGATCTCAATGCGTCCTCTTGAATGCGTTCACACCTGTACTGAGAGCTGTCCACTTGTGATCCGATCACTGAGGACGTATGTTCATGCCAGGCCTGAACAGGGCCACAGTTTGTCCGCATGTGGTCTGCAGATCAGAGCGCGCAGACACCGAGTGTGGTCCATCAACAGCTCTTCCTAATCAACCCCAGAGACCCGGGCCTTTTAGCCGCCAGCCCTCAACACGCCGCGCTGTGTTTACACACGCTGATTAGTTTCGTAAGTGTACAGAATGTCCCGAGGACGGTGATCTCCGAATCAATGTGCCCCTCAGTCCCGTCCTTTATCTTCCCATCCCTCTGTCACAAAAGCCAGAGATCCTCTTGGAAGCGGCGAGAGAAATTAGGGGATCAGAGTCGGCCAACTCCTGAGCAAACAGACTGAGCTAATGGACCAGCCGCTTTCTCCTCCCCTCAAATTATTATCAGAGCGAGGGAATGTAGCCAGTCCAGTCACGATGTTAATGCTAAAGCTTGCTAATCCCTTACACACACACAGTGGCCTCGCACTTGCCTTGATACACACACGGCTACTGGGTAATCACTCCACCACCCAGGCAGTGGGAGAGGATCAGAGCGCAAAGGAATGAGACTGAAAGTGAACACATACACATGGCGGAGGAGTTCCCAGGGGCCTGGAAAAATGATGTAGCTTTTGCGAGATGTGACAAAGATGACAATGAAGCAGAGGATCCAGGACATGGTCCGTTCGGAGTGAAACTTTTTAACAATGTTTTGATTTGACATGATTCAACACATACTCATCTATGTCAAGCCATTTTAACATTTAATAGCTAAGCTTGACTATCCGGAATTAACATTAGAGATTTCTACAATTGCGTTTTGACTAGTCAGAATTCTTATTCAAGATATCTCTAACGTCATTGTGACTAGTCAAAACAACAGTTAGAGATATCTGTACTTGAGTTCTGACTATCCTCAATAACAGTCACAGATATCTCAAATGTCATTATGACCAGTCAGAATTGTTGTGCATGACATTGCTCATCAAGGCTTCCCATTGGATATCGGCCCAACAAAGCATCTGAACAGTGTTAGGAGAAGCTTTTGCTAACTTGGATAGTTCGGTAAAGTGTGAAAGATATTCACAGATTCAAACTTCCCGAATCAATAACTCGTAAGTTGTTAAAACACCAAAGAGGGCTCTTTCTATTCGTAGTAAGGTAGACAACGAGCTACAAGCTCATTTTAATCACAAATTTTAAAATTAGTCCTCCGAGCTGGACACATTACATTGGTTTCTATGTGCAGCCGGCTGTGAGACGAGTGGTTCAGGGACTGTTGTGGATCAGATAGTTTGAAAACGATATGAAATAGAAAGAGCTCATCATCGAGGAATCTGTGGCCAAAGAGAGCTTTGTTCACTCGAGAGTTGTGGTAGAAATTTACAGCGTATTGTAGATTTATTGTCTCGAGACACACTTTATAAACCCATACGGCTGCAGTGCAGCGCAATAGTGTGTTTGAATAGCTTCCGCCTCCCACTTGCCGTAGCTGCTGACGTAATCACAGATATTTTCAACTTCATTTCAACTAGTCAAAACTCTAATTCTAGATATCTGTAATTACATTTTGACTATCACTAACTCCAGTTAGAGATGTCTACAACGTCATTCTGACTAGTCAAAATTGAATTTAAGATATCTAAAAAGGACAATGTACAATTGAGGGGAATTAAAGATATCATAAACTCGAATTATGACTAGTCAGAATTCTTCTTCATTATTAAGAATTGTAGATTCTTGTAATGACAAATCCCATACACATGAATGGCAAAAGTAGTTTGAATCGTACTGGTCAAAATGTAATTACGAATATCTAAAATTAGAGATTCGCCTGGTCAAAATAGAATTAGGGATATCTTGAATTAGAGTTTTGACGAGGCAAAATGACGTTGCAGATATCTCTAATGAATATCCTGTCTGGCTATTAAGTGTTAAAATGGCTTGCCAAACTCAATCCAAAGTTGTCAAATACTGTACTGCCACTTTGTCACACCCCTTGGCATCATTTCAGGTTTAGGCAATAAAACCACTTAATCAGGTTTAGGAAAAAACAACATGGTTGGGCTTAAAACTACTACGTTTGTAAAGTGAAAACGACACTGAATGTTGTGAACACGGGACACAAATGAACAGCTGATTCTAACATGAAAGTGAAACTTAATGTATGGGTTACACAGCGGTCTCCTGAATGAAAGCCTTGTTTGTTGGGCCCATCCACCTCAATTAGTGTGTCTTTTCGCTCTTTAAACCACACTGTTACATCACTACGTCACTCCTTGCGCACTTTCCCTGAGCGTAAACCCGTAAATCTGTTCCCACGGATGGGTTTCAAACTCTGAACGGTGTGGGATTTCCATTTTTGGTTATTTTTTCTGGAAGTTTGCTGTCATGATGTGCTACTTCAAAATATGTCAACTTTGAGCCCTTGAATTTCACAAAATAAGAGGTTGGAAGTCATCAAAAAAGTATTTTGGGGGATCCTGACGCACATGGGAACACACAGGTAACCCAATACAAACTCTTCCTCCTCCTCCAACCCGGTTTCACAGGAAGGCGTATAAATAGCCAGACATTACACGGACATTCTGCGTGTCATGAGGATGCATTTTAGACTTTTTTGCGTGACATTTTACACCACGCAACAAAACTACGGTAGCATCCGCAGTTAGGTTGAGGCAACAAAACCACTTGGTTAGGTTTAGGAAAATTTCATGTTTGGGCTTAAAATAAGTACATAAACTAAGTAAAATGGAAATAAAGTAACATAAGTATGGAGAACACGTTACAAACGTCACTAAAAAACACGCGGCAAATGTGACTAACGTAACTTACAAAACAAAACACCGGCCTCCTGATAAAAAGTTGTGTGTTTGTTGGCCCCATCCACCTCCCCACCCACCATAAGCGGTCTTTCTCGTCTTTTATTCTAGGCCTGACCTGACGCACATGTGAACGCACAGGTAGGTAAAGCCAATACAAACTCTTCCTCCTCCTCTGCATCAACACGTCCCCGTTTAAAGTCAGTCCAGGTTTAGGTTGGCAACAGCTGGCTGAAGCAGAATATGCTAATGCCAGTTCTTGGGAGGAGTACTTTAGGCTTATGAGGGATTAGCGCTTGTTGGCCAGCCCTGACTCCCCGCTGAGCAAGCACGCTAATACAGGTGTTAGTAAACTGGCATTAGACTCCAGCTAATTAGCTTCCATTCACAGAGTGATTGTCCAGCCAGCTCTGCCATTTGTAGCGGTGTTTGCTCATCGGCAGGGAGGTCTCCGTGCTGTGGTGGGTCCGTTATGATCCGACATGATCTCCCTTCTTCCTTCTTTCACTCTCCCCGTAGGCCGCTGGACAGCAGGGCCCGTCCAAGAGACAGACTCAGCTGGTTTGTAGAAGAGCCAGAAGCCAAGGCGGGAACAGAGGAGAGCCAGCAGCATCACACTGAGACAGCGGCCATCGTAAAGTTTCAGTACAGCCGATCACTCAATAAAGCTGTTGTCATTAAAGGGATAGTTTGGATGTTTTAAAGTGGGGCTGTGGTACTTGTCCATAGTCAGTGTATTATCTACAGTAGATGGAGTTTGGAGAAACAGACAGGAGTACCAGCACGGGAGCAAAGCAATGTACAGCAGCAAAACATATTTTAGACACCTAAACAAATCTGTATGAGTTTAAGTGAACACTATATTTAGAGGGTTTTCACCGCTTTATCTTGCCATCAGACAGCCTTTTCCGATGGGAAACTGAACTTATCCATGCTCTCTCCAAAGTCAGAAGACTCTGTTGACAAAAACAGTACAGATAACACTTTCAGTTCAGTTACCTGTTGAAAATATTCTAAATATAGCGTACATTGAAACGGATGTTGATTTTTTTTAGGTGGGTCTTTTCTTTTAGGTGTCTAAAACATGTTTTGCTGCTGCCCTCGTCCACAGCAGTACATTGCTTTGCTCCCGTTCTGGTACTCCTGTCTGTTTCTTCAAAATCGAAGGTGCTGCAGGATTGAAAAACCAATGTATTCTCATACTACAAAAAGTCGTTCCTCATTTTTCCGTGCGCTCTCCTACGAATCTCCAGCAAGACGCATCAACTTCTGCTCGTTACATGCGTACAGTCTTATCAAATTAAACTTCCGTCTTCACTTCTTGGTTAGGTTTAGGAAAAGATTGTGATTTGGGTTAAAATAACGACAGAAGTGGGGTTACTTAAGTACAGAAGTTACATTACAAAGTAGGGCTGCAACTAACGATTATTTTCATTGTCAATTAATCTGTTGATTATTTTTCTTGATTAATCGATTAGTTGTTTGGTCTATAAAACGTAAGAAAATGGTGAAAATTGTCAATCAGTGTTTCCCAAAGCCCAAGATGAACTCCTCAAATGTCTTGTTTTCAGAGATATTCAGTTTACTGTCATAGAGGAGTCTGAAAATATTCACATTTAAGAAAAATAAAATGTACTTAAAGTGATTAATTGATTATCAAAATAATTGGCGATTAATTAATAGTTGTCAACTTATTGATTAATTGTTGCAGCACAATGACAAATAAATCAACGTTGGCTACAGGACACGAACAGTGGTCTCTGGAGGGAAAGTCTGGTGACCCATCCGTCCACATTGACCTCTGATAGGCAGAGTTTGTTGGTCTTTATACTTCCTGCTCACGTTTACACGGTATAAATACAAATTGATTTTGTGGGATATACTGTATACATATTACAGCGCATTACTTTTCATAGGTATAGCTACGAACAGTGCATGAGAAAAGCCTACAAAGCCAGAAACTGTTCTTAACCCATACACATGAAATGCATCAAAACCGCAGTTATTATGAGCTTTTCTACATTTACGTCTCCCAGAGAAACAAAGTAATCTGATTTCTGCAAAACAGTAAAAATGTTGCATTCCACGCATATTGTCCCATTGCTGTTTATTTCGATAATTGCTTCATGTTTGCCTGTGTGATGAACAAAATAAATTTAGGTGGAAGACAGGAATTGAAAGATGGGTATTACGTGCCCTACGCTGTCGCTGGATGTGGGAAAGAGACTAAAGGTTAGTTGGCTGACATTCCCGAAGCCATTCTGCCGGGGATGTCGGCAGTTCAAAGGAGTCATTAAGCTTCACCCGTCCTGCCACAAAGGGGAGATTTAAGACAGCAAATAGACCTGATAGTGAAAACTCAAAGCCAAACACAAATATCCACTAAGAGGCTTTTGGTGTATTATGCTATTATTACCCATACAACACCGAGCAGATTGAACTGTTTCAAGTTTAATTTTCTCCTGGGAAACTCTCATCATAACCGATAATCTGTCCTTTTCATGTCACCCATTGAGATAAATTATGAGCGACATACTGATAAACAGTCATAATATTGACATTTCATCAGGCCTTGGTGGTCCTAAACATCACTTGCCAACCCTCCTGATATTCCTGGGAGAATTTTTCATCGCCTTCTCCCGTATTTCTCCCTATTTATGACAAACGTTTAAACCTTTTTTTTCCTTTTCGTTATCTCAACCTGTTTCTGGTGCTGTACAGCGCGTATGAGCCCGACTGCTTCCACCCCAGACGACAATACAGCTACACCTATGGCGTTTCCCAGTAGAGAAGATGCTTGTGACACAACTCGGTTTGAGCTGTGCTCGCTGCACATCACAGCGTGCGGCGCCCAAAATTGGGTTTTGCTCAATGCAGCGAAAAGCCATCGTGGTGTGGCAAAGCCAAACGGAAATAACAGGTTTCAGACATGGATGTATTAAGAGAACTGGATACAGCGCTGGAGGCGGGGCCCTGTTCATTCCTATGAAAGTTGCTCAGTGGCGCATGAAGCCTAAATGGCTCGACTTCCGTCTGGAAAAGTACCCGGAGCTTGGGCACATGGGACACGCGCAGTAGCGTCAGCTCGGTCACATGACTCGGTCACGGGGTCCCAACGTCACGCCGTCGTCACAGCTTGCGCTCCAGCCTCAGTCTGGGTCTCATTCACATGAACGGAGGAAGGGAAATAACTCTGGATTCGTCTATTAGTGCGTTTTACAACTTTAAAAACATTTTTTTTTAAATAAGGGCTATTAGAGTGTTCGTGCTGGGAAGTTGATTCACCTCAAATAAAAATGATCCACTGAGTTACAGACGTCTCTTTCCCAATGTAAGTCTATAGGAAAAAGTATTTTTTGGGCCCAATGGCATCACGTGACGAACACGGAAGTTGCAGTACCGCTGTTTGGCCACTACGAAAGTTAGGATCGACAACCGGCGCACTTCCTGGGGGCTTGGTTTCAGAGCGCAGTGTTACAGTTGTTGCGTTGTGTCTGAAAGGACCTTCAGTGAGTGAGAGAATGACAGGGAAATGGAGAGTACTAAGAGAAAGGAATACTCAAGCAGATGCAAAAAATAAATAAAAACTGATGAATATTAGTTTATGCCAGAGATTCACACAAGTTCACACCAGAGGGGCAAATTATTCAGTTTTCTTTCCAGAGAATTAAAAGTAACATTAAAAGTAGGCCTATTTAACATAAAAATGCAGTGTCAGTGTACTTAATATTTTGTTATTTTTGGTCTTTAAAAGTCTCCAGAATGCAGGAAACAAAACACCAACCCCCAGACCCCTTTGGCGTTGGTTTTGAAGTCCTCCCTTTTTTTGAGGTCTCAAGGTTGGCAAGTATGGTCCTAAACTCTGCGTTAAAATATAATTTGACTGAAATCAAAGAACATATTGACTAACTATATATCTGAAATATATCTAATACTGAAAAAGCCCCTGACTGATATTAGCATAACTTCCAACGACAGAGAAAATCTCCTGTCAATTAGTTGACTGACTTTAACAAAGCCATGCTGATGAAAAGGACTCGGTGGCCAATACACAACCATTCAGACAAGGGTTTATAAAGCTCAGCAGCAGAACAAAGTCTGCGGTACACAACTTTCAGTAGATGTGTTGCAAGAGGATATCTGTGGGGGGAAAAAAGGCAGAATTTGGTCGATGCGATCAAAGCACATGATAGAGTGTGGTGTGTAATAACTTTCAGCAGATGCTCACAGGCAAAAAGATGATATTTGTAAGAAAACAAAGCATGAGCTGGTCAAAGTAATCGATGGTGTGATGGTCTACAATTTGTCTAACATTTCACAGGACTGCCATAATTGTCTCCAAATGTCCTTTTCTGGTGTCATGTATCCTCATACAGTATGATATCTTATGAAAAGTTATTCCTAATTTTTCGTGCATTTTCCTACGAATGTCCAGCAATTTCCATTTGTTACATGCATACTGTACAGTCTTTTTTAAATAAACTTCCATCTTCACAGGAAACAACTTGGTTAGTCTCCAAAAGAAAACAATCCTTCAAAAACATGTGACCTCACAAACTTCTGTCACATCCATGCCTTCATATTTACAGCATTTTCAAAATCCTGAAAAGTTGGTAATTTCAAGATAGGTTTCATACTGTAAAGTTAGTGTTATAAATAAAATGTTAAAGGGACTCTATGTAAGAATCAGAAATTGCTTGTTAACAGCGACACCTGTGGCCGATAGGTCAACGAAAGTCAGCAGGAACAGGGGAGACACCGGAGTTTTGGTCGGAGACGATAACGTTACTCGCTCCGTAGCCCCGTCACTTCACTCAGCAGCAGGAAGCGACACAGGAAACCTCTGTTGGTCTGGAGGAGCTGCAGCAGTTATTTCTGCACAAACTTCCACTGTACATTCACTAGATATTCTCAGAGCTAAACTTACTCTTTTATGCATCTCCTCATTTTGCCGCCGCTCTCTCTCTTGCTTCATTACTCACTTCCCCCGTACACACACACACTCCCACAAGACTAATTTTACTCCGACGTCGGTCACATTCCTGTTTTGTGAGATGGGCTTCACTAGATATAACTTTGTTTTTTTTTGGTGCTTCCGTGGAGTTTGTGTTGGAGTCTGAGTTGTGGTGGGGGCTGGTCGTTTGTTTGCGTTAGCGTACTCCATTTCTAACCAACCGTTAGCTATTCCTGTAGCTGCGCTAAACAGAGTAGGCACACGCCAGCGGCCATGACGCCACATCCAGTGGGACACCGACCTGAGTCCTTCACATATTAGTCTACAGGCTGATAGAGGGAACACAGAAAGTTGCGGAAGGTCCCATTTTTTTGGTTAGGTTACAAACTGTTCACGCATTGACAATAAAAAAACTATCTATATGTGTAAAAACTTATATACAGTCCCTTCAAATGCACAAATGAGGGAAACAAACTTACACAAGTAATTGACACTATTGAAAGAGGCAGATACACTGACAGGCATAGCAGTCAGCAGCAGGTTGGCCAGATGTGCAAGTGTAGTCTTATCTGTACCTGCTGGGAGCTGCCAGGTCCCCCAGACTCTTCTTAGGACCCTCTATTGAAAAACACTGCTAATCTGTTTGCTCCTTTAATGAGCCCATTGTTCCCCAGAGGAAGGAAAGCAGGTCTCATTGCTGCTTAGCTGCGGCTCTTTGAGCAGGAAAAGCTCCTCTGAGCACCACCGATACCAACATATTGTGAAGGTCTGAGCCTCGAGTCTGAGCCTGCAACAAAGCCATGAGCCCGAAGAAGACCCTGAGCCGCTGTGGAGTTACTTTATTGTACCGCTTTTTTCACCGCTGATCAGAGGATCTGGCAGCTGGCATGGCCTTTTTAACCCCTTAAACTTTAAATTTTCCTTTTAAGTTTAAGTCCTTTAAATTGAGACACAACTGCTTCCACACTAAGGCATTATTATTGTAATTACATATGATAAGATTTAAATGGATTTTTGTTGTATATATGTATGCTTGTTATTGTATAATAAAAAGTACATTTTAATATATACTATATTAAAAATGGTTGAAAATCTGCTTAAAACACAATAATACAAAATCTAGTTGAAAATCTGATGATAAAAAAATATGTTACAATTTGCAACATGACCACTCTAGTTTACCGAGTTCTTTCTTTTTTAATGCTTGTATATAGGGTTCAATTTTTTTACTTTTTAAAATGTATTTAATCCCTTGAGATTTAAATCTCTTTTTCGAAGGAGACCTGACCAAGATGGCATGACATTACAATGTTACAAAAATGATCAAATAAAGCATGTCAAAAAACGTCATGGGCAAATAAAAGTCGTACATGTTACAAACAGACAACAGATACATAACACAAAATCCAGTTTAGTCCGGTTACTTTCTAAAAACTAAAAGGGGACCTTATTGACTGTAAACTACATCAATCTGTGTCTTTTTTAGAGAGGGAAACAAATACATTTTCCATTGCATGTGGAGGTGATATCCGGGCATTCCAACTGACATACTCCTTTAAAAAATCTGTCAATTTTTTAGTGAAAATCTGTACAAAATTTAAAAAAAGATGAGCCTTGTGTATATTCTGTATCTGCTTGTTCTGACACTTCACTGAAGCTAAATTAAGTTTACACGCCACATTACATACACTAACTGTAAATCTAAAAAATAGTGAATGTCTTTAACATGCTGAAATTGACAATCTCACAAAACAAGAACTATACGTTTAGCAAAATAAATGAAAAAATCTTTCATGTTGCTTTTCTTTTACTGATAAAACTGACCCGTAACTAGTTAAGTATGAGCCCACTGAAATATTCATGGATCTGTTATCATTTGGACGATTTGAACACATTGGAGATTAATTACCATTGAAATGTATGACAATAAATGGATATCTGAGCAGGAGGTCACAGGAAAAGCAAAAAGGCATCATCTTGACTATTGTTCGCACCAGCTGCATCGGTTGACGCAGCAACAAATAAAGGCAACAGTCGGCTCTAATGATGGAGACTCCTCATCATAGGTACAATCGAACGCTGCATCTTGATCAGACAGTGCCCCTCTAATTGAGCTAATCCCCACTTCAGGATCAGTGCCGTCCCCTGAGGTCTGACCCTCCACCCACCCTGTCTCCTGCTCTCACTGTCTCGGCTTAAAACCTCCCGTCCCCTCTGTGGCTCATGTGGACAGCAAAGCTGTTTATTGGGAGACAATGGGCAGCAGATTGTGCTGTCAGGCTCCATTAATTTCCATCATTAGCATCACACTCCAGAGTCTGTGGAATCGGGGTCCTAATCCTTAAGCCATGTTTGTGTACAGCATGTGTGTGTGGGTGATATGTGTATACGTAGGCATGCACGTGTACACGTCTTTCATTTGGAAATATCCTTAAAATTCAATTCATATCAGGTTGTTTACAGATTTTCAGCATCTACTTCAAGGAAATAAAAATAAAAAATTATATATCATGTGCCGCAATAAGGGCTATCAATCGATACAAATATTTAATCGCAATTAATCGCATGATTGTCCATGATCATTAAACAAATTAATTGCACAGTATTTATCTGTTCAAAATGTACCTTAAAGGGAGATTTGTCAAGTATTTAATACTCTTATCAACATGGGAGTGGGCAAATATGCTGCTTTATACAAATGTATGTATATATTTATTATTGGAAATCAATTAACAACACAAAACAATGACAAATATTATCCAGAAACCCTCACAGGTACTGCATTTAGCATAAAAAAGATATGCTCATATCATAACATGGCAAACTGCAGCCCAATAGGCAACAACAGCTGTCAGTGTGTCAGTGTGCTGACTTGACTATGACTTGCCCCAAACTGCATGTGATTATCATAAAGTGGACATGTCTGTAAAGGGGAGACTCGTGGGTACCCATAGAACCCATTTTAATTCACATATCTTGAAGTAAGAGGTCAAGGGACCCCTTTGAAAATGGCCGTGAAAGTTTTTCATCACCAAAATTTAGCATAAGTTTGGAGCGTTATTTAACCTCCTTGGCGACAAGCTAATATGACATTGGTTGGTACCAATGGATCCCTTAGGTTTTCATATAGTTTACAGTATCTTTAAAACTGAGCCCGCTATAACCTCCGAAAGATCGATTGTGTTAATGCGTTAAAGAAATTTGTATCGTTAAAACTAATTTGCGTTAATGCGTTATTATGACATTAACTTTGACAGCCCTAGCCGCAATATTTCGCAATATAAAAATGTGACCATACAGATCACAGAGTCCAAAAAGATGATAGGAATACTAACTAAATCTGATCAGTTGTGAATCCTGAAATGTGCAAATTTTTGTTAAATGCCAATCAAATGTCATCAGTTAGCACTGTCAGAAGTCTCAACATGCTGCCTGAAAATGCTTAACAAGCTAACAGTTTTGAAACAATGTCCTACAGCAGAAATCTAAAGAGGTCAAAACTCCTTCTACATACTACAAGTGTTGCTGGAATGTTGACCTCTTCAGACTTTTCCCTTCTCCATGTATTTTGGAAGTAGGTGAAGTTGTGCCAGAACCCCCCTCTCTGCCTCTACAGCAGAAATCTAAAATCAGTTTGTGTAAAGATGTTTAAAATTGAGTTTGTGGCCAACTGAAGAGGTTTGATACTCCAACCATGTTCAGACATTTACTCTTCATCTCTATGAGTACATTCTCATCTACACATTTGTATTCCTTAGTTTAGTTTTATGTTAAAGTTTTATTTTATTAAGGTCTGATATATGTCCTATATAGGTGTATTTGTTAGGGGTGGAACGGTTCACAAAATTCCCAGTTGGGTTCATATCACGGTTTTGGGGTCACGGTCTTTGGTTCAGTTCAGTACATTTCTGTTACAGCGAGGAGGTCATGTTCTGATTTCAACATGCTTTTCATTTATTTGGCAAAAATAAGTTACCAAATGTTTGCCTTAACAAAAGTATGGCTTACAGAAAGAACATAAACTCTTCTTCATTGTTAAATCTTAACTGAAAGAATAGGTCTTCTACAGTCATTAGTGCAAACAAAAAACACAGCTTTGTTATGTTCATATAAATATGATGTAATTATAGACTAAGGCAATCAACAGAAATCGAAGCATAAGCTCAACCAGAACTATACTAAAAAAATAAAAAATAAAAAAAACAGTATAACATACAGTATGTCTCAATTCCCTGATTATCAGCTCTTAATTGAAAGATTAGTTTTTCCACTCACAAAGTGCAGTATTTGGAGGAATATGGTTGGATTTCTTTGCCACTGTGTTATTTAAAAATAATTAATAAATATAAAACACATTATAGGGATTGTGCTGCTGGAATTACTGTGTTGCTTATAATCGTATAGCGCGGCTCAAGTAACGTTACGTTAATCTTATGCTGAAATCCAGCGTCCTCCACGACTGCATAAGGCTGCATATCTTTCACTATAAACCTCCCTGATGCTTTAGTTATGTTTTTTGCCCTGTCTGAGTCTGCATGTAGAGGCTGTTTAAATGCTGCGGGGAGAAGGAGTTGCTCTTTCCTACCCGAAGTGTTGCCGCTAGCTTAAACCACACGTGCTGCATAGTGCTTACACAGTGGCCATTTTATCCACCACTTTTTTTCAGTCATTTTCCTAGGAAACACTAAATTCATAATACTCCCATACAGCAGAGCGAAACGATCCTCTAACTGTACCTTATCGTGTCTACTCCCCATTTCCTAAACTGACTGACAGTCGCACTCTGCATTTCATTCGTGAAGGAGGCTGCGTCACACGTCATATCTTTGGGGTACAACATATGCGCAGTAAAATCTCGCCCGCACTCCACGAAATTGAGCTAATCACAACGCACGACCGCAGCTTCAGTTACACTGCGCATGTGTTATAACCCGTACCTCAAGAGAAACGTCTGCCTGAGTCCCAGCCTCCTTCAACAGGCCTTGATTTCTAGTGTGACAATAACCGGGAGCCTAACTCTACATGGAAATAATACACAATCGGCCTCATAACTTATTTCAAATGAACCGAACGATTCATACATGACCCGAACCGTGACTAGCGGACCAAACAGTTTGGATTTTTTACCTGAACCTGTTCCATCCCTAGTATTTATTAATGTGGCGTTAATGTTTTTATATTGTTATGTGTATTTCACATGCCCAGGGACAACAGATGGAAATTAGCATTGTGCTCTGTCTGGTGCAATACATTTATTGTACAATGTATTGCTGTCTTAAATAAACCAATAAATAAATAAATGTTGCTTTCTCATTTGCATTTTGCACTACAAGCTATAAAAAAACTGAGGCTCAAAAACAATTTGAAAAAAGTAAAAATGGTGAAACTTGGAATCAGTTGTGTGCACATTTAAGAAGGAATGAATGAGGACTTTTGTACAGTCATAGTTAGTATAAATGCGTTGATCCGTAAACCTGGAATCATGTATAGTATTGAACTGTAACAGGGTTCAATGTTAATGTTTTTTTGGGCATTTTTCTGATCCACTTGCCCGACCAGGCAAGTGGATCAGAAAAATGCCCAAAGTCAATTTTTACTTGCCCCTGTACAAATTAGTTAAAATAGTGGTTATTAAATAAATAAGACTAAAGCCAATTGTCATGTTTTATCCGCCTTGCTCTCAAAGTTACGACAAACTGTGCAATACACAGTTAAAGTTTCACCCACATCCTCAAACGCCACCCAACTAAACTCCTGTTTCCAGGATAATTGAAATGTTCGCTTGTGCTTCAGCTCATAAATGAGATGAGAAAGAAGCAAAATCGCTCACTCTCATTAGCCTCTTCCATTATCAGCTTTGGAAACAAACAATGTGTTAAATTATTATTTACTACTTGCCGAATCGGGCAAGCGAGTTTTTAGATTTGCTGGCCCGATGTGGCATCTTACTTGCCCCAGGCAAGCGGGCAAGCCTTATTTTGAGCCTTGTAAAAAAAGTTTGTTAATTTTTTCTGTGACTAAATACAATGAAGATAGTGTACAGTTGAGATTAAACTAAACATCCCAACCCTGGTACAGCTGTAACTTTTCTTTGCTCTATAGCATCCAGGTTGGAGATTTATTGTTTGTGCATTTTCAGCCTCAACTGCAGAAATTGCATGTGACACATGGTTAATTTTTTGTAGTGAAGATGCTGTCCTACTACAGTATATCTGTTTGTCTCTTATCAGGTGCAAATCCATTAACATTAGCGAATGCCTAAATATATTAGTATACTATTGGCATTTGCCAGTACCAACTTTAAAGAGCGTTATCAGTTTTGCTCTACCTGTTTTTCATCTGTATCTGCATTTTACTGCATCTGTAGTAAATATCTTACAGAAACATGCATCAGTATTTGCCAGTGCAGGTGGGAAAATGTTAGGGGTGGGAAAAAAAATAGATTCACCTATGTATCGTGATTGTTTTTCTTTTTTTACGATTCTGAAATTGATTTTTGAATGCCAGAATCAATATATTTGAGTTCATTTGAGTCTTTGTGGAGATAGAAGGAGGTTAGCGCTTTTATTGTTGTAGTCTGAGTAACGTGACGTCATATCTGATCTGTATCTGTCACTCAAAACAAACAATAGCCGGCCGGCCGTAGCAAGCAGATACAGAGCAGAAAACGGCGGAGGGTCTGCGTGGATACGACCTGCACCCTCACGTTAAATCCAAAGTGGTAAACACTACACATCCAGTAAAGGATGGAAACACTTTGGGTTTCACACATTGCAGGAAAAGCAGAGCTAGACATCATGGCTAAAGCTGCGTGTTAACTCTGTCACGGACAGGAAACGCTATCGTATTGTGGTAACGTGCGATCGAGCCGGCCGTCACTCTCATCTCCGTGGTCAAATGGGACGACGCTACAACTGTAGAGCACCCATATACTGACATTTATGTTAAATGCATTCAGATGGCCCCGATGGAGCTGAACATGGATGTATAAAGAGAATGGAGCTGACGGGAAAGCTAGAGATGACCTTGGAGAAGTTAGAGGAAGTATACACGTGTGACTACGACCGGTTTTCAAAATAAGGTGTTAACAAAGGGAACTGTATATACAAAATACATAAATGGAAATAAGATTGATTGGATTATATTCACCAGAAGTATAAAACATTACATCTCTCTTATGAATTAAAAATAAAATACCACTAATTTGTGAGGGAAATTATTCTACTATTTTTGGGTTGCTGGAATTTTTTTTATATATATAATTCCTGACAATTTGACTTCTCTGACTACATACTTTCTGAAAATCAAACATTTGTAATGTGTTAATTTAAATGTTTTACAGTATTTCCCAAGTGAAAGTCCCTAGAAGTGTATGATTCAACTGTTTCCCATGGTGTACTGTTAAAAAGTTAACATAAATTGCAATAAATCATAATATCAAATCGCAATACTTATCAACTCGGCACCGAAGTATCGTGATAGTATTGAATTGGGAAATAGGTGTATCGTCCCAGCCCTAGAAAATATCGAACATTGGTATCAACTTCAATGCATCACTAATTCACATCACAGGTAGTAGCAGTATGAACTGTGTGAGCCATTATTTCACATCCACTGTTATAAAAGCTAATCCTGTCTGAATGGTGCTTCAGGTGAAGTGTGGCAGAACAGCAGCGACGGAGACATCAAACGTTATGCAATGCTGAGGAAAAGGCAGGAGGGACTGTGATTGAGGTATAAAGAATGTGGAAAAAGCCAATGAAAACCAACTCTTTATGATCCATATGTGCTTTAGTGCAAGATAATCAATGGTCAAACGCAATTGACCACTGACCACCATTGGTATTTCCACCTCCAGCGGCGGAGCTCTAAAAGGAAATTGAACCACGTTTCTGCCACGCACCCACTGAGGCATAAGCCTTCTTACTCCAACTTCCTGTCTGATCAATGTGAGAGACAATGTCTCAACAGGTGCGACAGACAGGAGCCCAGCAGCAGCTTTCCTCCCCGCCGCTAGGCCCAATTAGCACCCGCGGCTAAGGAACAAAGAGGCGACATTTCATTTCAGCAGAGTGCCAGTTTAAGGCCTCTTCTCTCAACCTCAGCCTCTTTTCTTTCTGTCTCTTACTGCTGACATCTTTAAAGGATCATCCCTGGCTCCATCATATTCTATTAGATTGGGTCGATGCCTTGTGTTCGAAGTGGCAGGGGTGTTAAAAACATGGGGTGTTGATGAATTCATTGCATGTGACTGGACTTGCTTTCTTTGTGTGGAGGTTTTGGCTAATGAAACCCCCTGAAGGTCTGACAAAAGGCAAAGACATTTTTCAGGGTTCGGTTCACGCTCCGGGTCCAGGCTGGATTTCCTGACCGAATTACACACAAGTGCTGCCATCCCGGACAACTTTTCAACTTATTTGGAAAGAAAAGATCCAATGTATCCTCATGTTAAAAAGCCTTTCATTGTGTGTTTTTTTAATACAGCGCCTGATGTATAAATGGCTTCCATCAGTGTAAGGATGGAGAGCCTTTCATTCTCTCCTCATTGCTGTCTGACCCTGTTTTCTGGACAGCTATATTTCACATCAGATGCTTTTCTTCAACATCTTATCAGCTTTTTTTATTTACAATTTTAGCATTTCAAAATATCCATATATTTTTCCTCAAATTAGGCTATCACACACATATTTTGAAAGTGTATTTCTTATGTACAAGAGCTCTTGTTTTCAACAGTGTGAACTGACCAGTTTGCAAGAGACCACACATGTAGTGGTATGTAAGTTGGATTTACATTCAATAACATTGCAAATTTCCCTGCTGTGGGACTAATAAAGGAATATGTCATCTTATCTTAACATGATTCAAATTGAAATGTGTTTCAGTTTATCACCATGGAACATGTCTGAAGTAGAGTGACCACATCCCAACTAACTAACCAAATGTGGAACAAAGAGTATGTTTGTGTGGGACAATGAATCTATATCCAGTTGTTAGGAGATGTTTTCACATCAATATAAAATAGATAATAGAGAGAGAATTGTGACACTAGCTTTAAGCAGCTTGCCCAGATTTTTTTAATCAAAGCAAATATTCAAATAATCATAATCATTTGAATTGTGTGGTTTTATGTAAATAACCGCTATAGATGATAATAAAAAAGTACAGTACAATACTGTGTACTGTAGGCTTCCCTCCCTGCCCTGAAAAAAATAGGTCTTTTTGGACCTGCGGTGCATGTTTTTATATAGTTTGGCATGCTGGGAGATTCTCTGTTTTGCTATAGGGTTTTGCCAAATGTCAAGTGCGCATGCGCTGTCCATAAAGCGTTGTTTATGGTGGAAAATCAGGATGAGACCCAGAGGCTTAATGAAGTTCAAGCGTCTCTCTCCCTTCCTGTTGGATGTACTATCATATCAAACAAAATACACATTAATATACAATGAACAGTTGTGCTGTGAACTCTTTCACTGTCTATCGTTGACGGTGACGGTTATATCTATGTTGTGTCCTCAGCCTATCAGTGAAGCAGACAGAGAGCACCGTCCGGAGAGAGATGAAGCAACCAGGAAGTGATACAGCAGTGTGATCGTTGCTCCTAGCAGCAGTGTGTGTAATGAAACTACTGGACACCACCCTGGGAAAAGCGACCGATCTCTTAGCTGTAGTAGTTGTTGTCATTGCAGCGGTTCTGACTTATCTCGACGACCCTGATCCGGTTAAATACAGCAGGTAATGAACCGTTTCTGGTAGCTGGACTCTGGCTTCACATTAAGCGTTACATTAGGTGCTAATGACACCAGGACACGTACTTGTAACGTAACGTTATTTAATATGAGTAAGGTTGATATGTATGTCAGTGTTAGCTACCATGGTCCCAGACCGGTGGACCACCAGTAGAAACGTCAGAGGTAATAAACCATGATTTAATTTAACCCAGGAGCGATCCTCCCTGGGTCGTCTCTGGTAGTCAAACCAGACCCCGTTAAGAAACAGGTGACTTTAAGGTTCCCTTTCTCTTTTAGAAAACATACTCGCCTTGTAAAACAAAACTATGAGTGGATTCAGGATTGTATGCATGTTCTCATAAATTCGTCATAAATTGCATCCACTACTTTACAGTTGTAAATAGTTTATAACCTCGATTACTGCCGTCCACCGAAGTCGACCAGAGTCTAGATAATAGAGAGAATATGACCTGTTTGACTTCCTGACACTAGCTCTGAGCAGCTTGCCAAGACTGTTTTAATCAAAACAAATATTTAAATAATCATTTGCATTGTGTGGTTTTATGCAAACAACCACTATAGATGACAATAACAAAGTACAGTACAGTACTGTGTCTCCCTGCCCCAAAAATAGGGCCTTTTGGACCTGCAGTGCGTGTTTTTATAGTTTGTCATGCTGGGGGATTCTCTGTTTTTTTAAGTTTTGTTAATGGAAACATAACTACCCAAAACAGTCAGTCCTGTACGGTTCAAAAACTCCTGCATATAATGTCATTTTCTTAATAATCTGCCGTTTGGAGTGATTTTCAGTAGAATAAATGCTGAAAAATAAGTGTGCAGTAAGTGTGTTTGGCCCCCAGCAACAATCTGGGTTTCTCATGTGGGCCCCCCCAGGAAAGATAATTGCCCACCCCTGGTCATAATGGTGGTACTTGAAGAGTCAAATATTTTCTAAGGTGGTACGTGGTCTCTGTCCTCTTAACGCCAAACCAGCTTCCGTCTGAAGATAGAGTTTCTTGTCAATGACAGTCATCTAATTGCAAAATTAATTTCCTATTAATTGCCCAAATACGTATGTGAAAATATGCTTTATGTCTAAGATTGTAAACAATATTTGCACAGCATGTCTCACGGTTGCACACGTTGCCTGCATATAATACACCTTTGTTTGACTTTGGCATTACCTGCAGTCACTTTGTCTTTGCACACAGCATGGCTGAGGACATGAAGACTCTGGAGGAAAACTTCAGGCAGCAAAATAAAAGCTGTTTCATCCTCGGTGCCTCCGGGGAAACAGGCAAGGTGTTGCTGCAGGAGCTGCTGGGGCGCAACATCTTCTCCAAGATCACTCTCATCGGAAGGAGACAGCTCACCTTTGAGGACAAAGCATATGAAAACCTGGTTAGTGGGTAGTCAGTTGACTCCCATTACCTGAGATTCATCATGTTGAGAGTGATGGTTTGCTTCACACTGTGTTTTTTCTATGCATCCAGGTACAAGAGGTGGTGGACTTTGAGAAGCTTGATGATTATGCTGCAGCCTTCCAGGGACATGATGTTGGCTACTGCTGCCTGGGAACAACCAAAGCGAAAGCAGGGACTGTAAGTTCAACTTTATAAATCCAACACGGGTTCTTTACTGGTGAATCAATTAAGATTTCACTGTTGTACTGTAGCACAACATTACCAAAATACAGTATACAGTATCTGTTAGGAATTGATGAGGTTGTTGGTCAGTAGCAATGACTCTACCATGTGCTAACACTTGCGTGCAAGACTGGTAAACTGGCTAGGCCAATACATCTGCCAATATTTGTTCATCGAAATAAATTGGTTTTGCCGTAGAAATCAGCCAGTAAGTAGCAAGAAATTGCAGGACAGAATGCTAAAGACATGTTTGAGTTCATTTAGAAACAGCAACACTATTACACAGTTTGTCCGTCTCTTAAAAAACAAATTCAAGGGATCCTTATCAAAAATGTTTATCTATCTTATGTGTTTATGCTAAAAAGAATCTCCTCCTGTTGTTGTATCTGAGCATTATTCAGGCCGTCCTACTGTCCTGTTCCACCTGCTTCTTTAACATGTTATCTATTACTAACTGGGCCAAACTCACAAGCATAACCAACTCCGCTGCCAGGATAATTGGTCTCTCCACACCCAACATCGCAGAGCTAAACAATAAGGCCATTAAAAAAACAGTTCTATATCTATGACATCACACACCCACTCAACCACCACCTCACCCTACTGGCCTCAGAGCGCAGGAACAGAGCACTGAGGTGCAGAAGGGCTCGCTTTGGGAATAGTAGGGATGCACGATGTGACTTTTTCAGTCCCGATACCAATAGCGATACCTGGGCTTTGGGTATCGGCCGATACCGAGTACCGATCTGACACCAGTGTTTAATTAATGAGCTGTATGCCTCACTGTGTGGAAGTGACTGGGATCATTCTTTTATGTGTAAGGAGACATCAGGCTGGACTTAAACATTGCTTTCCTGACTTTGTAAAACACAATATAACAAATAAATACATTGATACAAATTTAGTGAGTTGTTATTTATTATTAAAATAATAAATCGTACACCAGCAACTTGGTAAAAAATCCTCAAAATGAACAGGAATTACAATTCAGGTGTAAACCTTTTTAATGCATATTGGTCAAAACTTGAAGAGGAATCAAAATTCCAGTTTCTAATGTATATAATATATAAACATAGAATTTAATTTAATAGATGGGACCCATCCAGCTATTTGAGTCAGTATCGGCCCGATATCCAATCCGGTATCAGTATTGGTGCATCACCTAGGGAAAAGCCTGATCCCTGCAGCCAGGAGCTGAAATTAGCACCCGCCACCCGCCAAATGCGGGTAAATTGTTGGCAGTGGCGTGTGAAATCTTTATTCCCATCACTAGCGTTTTCCCTGCCTGCCCAAGTGGCAGGTGTCCTGATGATTTCACCTGCCACTGCCAACAATTTACCCGCATTTGGCGGGTGCTAATTTCAGACCCTGGGTATAATATATAATATATAGGGCTGTCAGTCGACTAAAATATTTAATCGCGATTAATCACACATTTTATATCTGTTCAAAATGTACCTTAAAGGGAGATTTGTCAAGTATTTAATACTCTTATCAACATGTGAATGGACAAATATGCTGCTTTATGCAAATGTGTGTATTTATTTATTATTGGAAATCAATTAACAACACAAAACAATGACAGATATTGTCCAGAAACCCTCACAGGTACTGCATTTAGCATAAAAAAGATATGCTCATATCATAACATGTCAAACTGCAGCCCAACAGGCAACAACAGCTGTCAGTGTGTCAGTGTGCTGACTTGACTATGACTTGCCCCAAACTGCATGTGATTATCATAAAGTGGACATGTCTGTAAAGGGGAGACTCGTGGGTACCCATTGAATCCATTTTTATTCACATATCTGGAGGTCAGAGGTCAAGGGACCCCTTTGGAAATGGCCATGAAAGTTTTTCCTCACCAAAATTTAGCATAAGTTTGGAGCGTTATTTAACCTCCTTCACGAAAAGCTACCATGACATGGTTGATTCCTTAGGTTTTATAGTTTCATATGATACCAGTATCTTTACTCTAGATTTAAAACTGAGCCCGCTACAACCTAAAAATCGCAAATTGCGTTAAAGAAATTAGTGGTGATAAAACAAATTTGCGTTATGGTGTTAACTTTGACAGCCCTAGTAATATAATAATGACACATTATTTATTCACAACATTATTTGAATGATCATTTGATAGGACAGCTGTGGCAGACGCCTCTCAATGTCAAGATGCTGTCAAAATAATGTTTTTCTGTTACTTCTCCCTTTCATTTCAGGAAGGATTCATCCGCGTGGATCATGACTACGTTCTAAAGTCAGCAGAGCTCGCCAAGGCAGGAGGGAGCACACAGTTCCACCTGGAGTCCTCCAGAGGAGCCGACAAAAACAGCAACTTCCTCTACCTCAAAGTCAAGGTATTTTATTTCTATCCTCTACAGCGTGCCACATACTGAGGGTCTTCTTCTTTTTCTCAACTAAAGCTTCCCTGTGTGTCTCAGTAAGTGATGACATTGGACAGTCACTGAAAGATCAACATGAAATGGATTTTCTTCTTCCAGGGACAAGTGGAAGCAGAGATTGAGGCGCTGGGTTTTGACAGATATGCCATTTACAGACCAGGGTGAGTCATTTACTGTTTTTATGAGATCGACTTCCAAATCCACCATATGAGACAAGACAAATTGTCCCCAAACTTAACAAAAATACATACATGAATACATTCTGTACAACAGAGGTATTGTGTATAGTCAAACAGTTGAGAAGCCTGTCAACTTGGCCAATATTTGCACAGACATGCCTGAAAATATGCATCTTCATGCAACTGAATAACTGAATAAGTTATGTATGTCATCATTATCTCAACCTGCTACAGGAAATGACATCAAAACATGCGGGGATGTGGGGATACATGATGACATCCGATAGCTGCTGGTTGTTTGTAATGCAGAGGGACGCTGAGCAGAACAAAACCGAATCTGGGCCGGTGCTCATATTCCTCCATATCATGCGTTCTTAGTTCAACACTAGAGAAGAAGAGCTTTACATGATGCTTTATTAATGTTTCAGGGACTGTGATCGAGGTTGTTTCGACTCCCCTGCTGCTGATTTGCCAGTTTGACAGGTTACCAAAACCCCATCCAGTAAACAAGGCACTTATGTGGCACCATGTGACTTATGTTTAAAGTCATGGATGGATCATAATAGTGTGGGTGTGGAATTTTAATGTGCCAAATTATAACAAAGTTACTGTGGTATAGACCATGAAAAAGATTTGAAATGAACAGTTTCACATGATACAGACTAGAAGTGCACTTGGAGAGCGCAGACTTCCGCCAAGGCAGGTTTCATGTATCTCCAGATATGTGACTGTAAATGGGTTCTGTGGGTACCCACGAGTCTCCCCTTTACAGACATGCCCACTTTATGATAATCACATGCAGTTTGAGGGCAAGTCATAGTCAAGTCAGCACACTGACACACTGACAGCTGTTGTTGCCTGTTGGGCTGCAGTTTGTCATGTTATGATTTGAGCATATTGTTTTATGCTAAATGCAGTACCTGTGAGGATTTCTGGACAATATCTGTCATTATTTTGTGTTGCTAATTGATTTCCAATAATAAATATGTATATACATTTTCATAAAGCAGCATATTTGACCACTCCCATGTTGATAAGAGTATTAAATACTGGACAAATCTCCTTTTAAGGTACATTTTGAACAGATATAAAATGTGTTATAAAATTAATTTGCGATTAATCATGATAATATATGGACAATCATACGATTAATTGCAATTAAATATTTTAATCGATTGACAACCCTATTGATTATACTTTATTGCACTACTCTTCCAAAGTATATCATGGAAAATAAAAAAAAAAGATTGAAGATTGAAGCCAAATCTGCTGTATAAAGTGGTTGTTTACCATTAAAGCTACAGTTGGTAACATTTATAAAAATAACTTTTTGTCAGATTTGCTCAAACTGTTACTATATCCTGACAGTAGTACATGAGATAGATAATCTGTGAAAAAAGCAGGTTCCTCTGCCTCCTTTTAGTGCTCGTAATGACATTTGAAAGATGCCACCCAAAGAAAAACAACCAATCAGAGACGAGGAGTCTCTAACGCAGCTGTCAATCACTGCTTGCAAAACTCACAAACTCAGATGAAACGGTCAAACCAGGCAGCGCTGATCAAATATGAATCAATATTCTGTTACTGTAATGCCTATTTCTCACATACAATGTTTTCAGAAACATCTTGTTGTTTAGCTGTAGAATGAGAAAGTTTACTCCGGTTGGTGGGCGGTGCTTGGTTTTGGCTCGACTGTTGTCAACATGGCTGCCGGGTCACAAACTTTCTCATTTTACAGCTAAACCGTACACTACAAGATGATTCTGAAAACATCTGAGGAGAGAAATAGACATCACAGTAACAGAATATTGATTCATATTTGATCAGTGCTGCCTAGTTTGACCGTTTGATTCACGAGCAGTGATTGACAGCTGCGTTAGAGACTCCTCGGCTCCGATTTGTTGTTTTTCTTCGGCCGAGGTTGAATTTTGCAAAAAGCCATTAGGAGCACTAACAGCAGACAGAGGAGCATGATTTTTTCACAGCTTATCTGTGTCATGTACTACTGGCAGGATATAATGACACTTTAAGCAAACATGATAAAAAAAAGTTATTTTTATAAAAGTTACCAACTGCAGCTTTAAATAAGCCGATCCAACCCAATCCAGTCTCTCAATCATCAATACCTTTGTGTTTTTCTCCAACAGGGTTTTGTTGGTAGAGAGGCAGGAGAGTCGGCCTGCTGAGTGGATGGCCAGGAAATTCTTCAATGCCCTTTCTGCTGTGTGTTCTACGTCCATGTCCATCCCAATCCAAGCGGTGGCTAAAGCGATGGTGTCAAACACTCTGCTTCAACCTGAGCAGAAGACGGAGATCCTGGAGAACAAAGACATCGCCACTCTGGGAAAGAGTGCAGGGAAATAAGAGAGAGAGAAAGAGCAAGAAATACACTAAGGTGAGAAAAAGATTACCCATTTACTCATTTCATTTCAAGCAAGGTTTCCTGGCATGGGACTGACCCGTGTTGGCCTCCTTGACACTTATCTGATGACTATATGGATGTCAAGCCATTTACATTAGACACAGGACTCTGGTGATGCAGTGAATCACACAAATGGGTGGTCGTTGTCCGCATGTTATTAATCCTGTTGTATGCAAGGAATATACATATATATATTTTGTCTCTATCTTAAAGCTGCAGTGGGTAGAAATGTAGCAAATCTGATTTAATAAAGTTATTTTTATAAAACGGCATCTTTATAATGGCATCTGCAAGATTTCACAGACTGGAGGAAAACAACCAATTAGAGCTGAGCTGGAGCCTGCCGTTTATGAGCAGCTGTCAATCACTTGCAAACTCCGATCAAACGGTCAAACTAGGCAGCGCTGATCAAATATGAATCAATATTCTGTCACGTTAATGTCTATTTCTCTCCTCAAATGTTTTCTGAAACATCTTGTAGTACACGGTTTAGCTGTAAAATGAGAAAGTTTGTGACTCGGCAGCCATGTTGAGATCAGTTGAGGAAATACCAAGCACCGCACACCAGCCGGAGCACAGCCAATAGGAACGCTCAACAGGAATGCGCTCTCTGAAATGAGACCTGCCTGCTCACGGAGTCGTGCTGGCAGTGCCTACATGTACCAGGATGCATTGCACGCTAGCTTCTGACCCCCAGGCTCCCCGGCGGTCATATCCTCTTGCACGGCTAATGCAGCCACAGCCTCGGCCTCTCTTCGCTGTATTTCTTCGGCCGTGTACTCTGGCTCAAATAAAATACTATCAGCCAAAACACTGTAAAAAGTATCCTTGTCCATAACACCCTCTGTACTCATACTTTGGGATGACATTTTCGCAGTTTACAATACAAGCAAAGAGAACAAGGCGTCTGAAATAGCAGACTGTAGTTCTTCCGCGCCTCCAATTATGTCACTGTCACGTCAAATGACGCCGCTTGATGCAGGAAGAACAATAGATTTTGCAGCTGGGAACTCAGTTTTCTGGGCCAATATAGCAGTAGGGGTGGGAAAAAAATCGATTCATCTATGTACCGCGATTTTTTGTTACAATTTTGAAATCAATTTTTTAATGCCAGAATCTATATATTTGCTTCATTTGAGTCTTTGCGGAGGTAGAAGGAAGTTACCGCTTTTATTGCTGTAGTCTGAGTAACGTGACGTCATATCCGTTCTGTATCCGTCACTCAAAACAAACAGTAGCTTGCCGGCCATAGCCAGTAGAAAACGGTGGAGGGTCGGCGTGGATACGACCTGCACCCTCCCATGTTAAATCCAGCGTGGTAAACACTACACATCCAGTAAAGTATGGAAACACTTTGGGTTTCACACATTGCAGGAAAAGCAGAGCTAGACATCACGGCTAAAGCTGCATGCTAACTCTGTCACGGACAGGAAACGTTATCATATTGCGGTAATGTGCGGTCAAACCGGCCGTCACTCTCATCTCCGTGGTCAAATGGGCCGACGCTACAACTGTAGAGCACCCATATACTGACATTTATGTTAAATGCATTCAGACGGCCCCGATGGAGCCGAACATGGATGTATAAAGAGAACGAGAGCTGATGTGAGAGCTAGAGACCACCTTGGCGAAGTTAGCGAAAGTATACACGTGTGACTACGTCCGGTTTTCAAAATAAGGTGTTAACAAAGGGAACTGTATATACAAAATACATATATCGAAATAAGATTGATTGATTATATTCACCAGAAGTATAAAACATTACATGTCCCTTATAAATTGAAAAGAAAATAGCACTAATTTGTGAGGGAAATGTCTTTATTCTTTGATTTTTGGGTTCCTGGAAAAAGAATGTAAGAAATAATTCCTGACAATGACTGATATATTTGACGTCAGGCCTTCTCAGACTACATACATGCTGAAAATCAAACATTTTAATTGCAATAATTTAGATATTTTCCCAAGTAAAAGTCCCTAGGAGTGTATGATTCCACTTTTTTCCATGGTCTATATTGTTAAAAAAGTTAACAAAAATCGCAATAAATCGTAATATTGAATCGCAATACTAAAAAATCACAATACGTATGGAATCGGTACCCAAGTATCGTGATAGTATCAAATCTATTATAAATATTGTGGCTAAGATTAAAGGAGTTTTAAAATCCTGACCAATTTAGCTATAGAGTCATATTAAAAATGTTCCACTAAGATGATCACTACTTTATAGAAGCACAACAAAAGGTTTTTAGTTTTCATATCCAGCTAACAATTCAGTTCAAAGTTCACTTGTGACTGTCTGTGTGAACTGTGTCTCCAAACTGTTCATTTTATTTTCTCTTTTCAGGTAATTCCAGCAGCTGTACAGAGACGACTACATACTGCAAACACTATTCACATCATCATCATCATCATCATTATGCCAAAGTACTGACTGTGGTGGGTTCTGCTAGATTCTTTATGGAGAAAACAACCTGTGAAGCTAGCCAAAAATATTGAATCATTTAATTGTATTTGGGTTTTATATCTGTGGTCTTGAATGATATTGTAATATTTTCATCAGGGAACTATTGTCTTGCTTTTTGATGTGCACCATCTGTGCTCTGAGACAACGCACTGCCTTAAAGTAAATGCTTGAGTTTTTATTAAATTATTCTAATTATTTAACTGTGTGTGTGTTTGATTTAGGAAAATGTTTCCATAATGGCTGTATCAATATTAATACTATCTGGTGTGTCTACATCTGTGCGGCATATATTGCATGCATATACAAAATATCTGTGCTATGCTATAGTACAGGTAATATATAGTATTTGTTCATTTTAGATTTAACGGTATCTGTAACATGCAGATACAACGCCGAGTCGCTGGCCATTGAAGATATGAAGTGTTTTTTACAGTGATACCAGGAATGGAACAATTTTGAATAAACTTTGTCGATGGTGAATTTTGTCTACATTTCCAATGTTTTTAACACTAAATGTCCGACAAGTTAAGTTACCAATTTAAAGTCTTAACTGCTAAACAGCCAGTTTGATTTTGATGATGACACATATTATTATTATTATTTTTTGACTAATTTGTTGTCTTCTTTTTTTAAAAAAAAAAAAAAGTCACAAATCATTTTGGAACCAAGTTAAATGATGTTTATGCTGGCAATGTCAAATATCCAGAATATTATATAAACCCTTAAAACACGTGCGAAAACCAGCATGTGTTTGTTCATGTATATTAAGATGTTAAATGAAGGTAGACTGACCAGAATAAGAATGAGTCATTTTTCAATTTTATCTTCCTATTTTTGCATTTTGATGTATATTATTGCTCTACATGTGAAGCACTTCAAATTGCCTTTGAGTGTTTGAGGTATGATATTCAAATAAATTTGCCTTTTCTCTTCATGATCTAGCAGCACCCCCTTGTGACTGAATATGGTTACACATTCAAAAGATTTATATGAGATGGATTCCTTCTCATCCAGAAATCTGTGATTAATGTGTTTTGTTTTAGGTTTTTTAATCCCTCCACACAATAGTTGAAGCTGTCAACATGCCACCCCACAGCACGTGACCTACTATATGTAGTGGTGGCATTTTTCTGTAGGATCCCAAACAGGGTTTCTTTGAGACTAGGGAATAGAATTTCATAATAATATCCATAAATGTATGCTGCTAAAAATAGTAACGTGTGTTGATAAATCTTCTGTTTTTTTTTTTTTTATTCAAATTCTGAATAAATGGAGGGAAAAACAGTGGTGACGCCATGAAAACATGCTTTCCGGGATGATATTTTACATACTTCCGGGTCATTTCACTCCGTTAGGAACCTTCTCAGCTAAAAAGACTTTTCGACTGAAGCCCCATGTCCCATTTGTACTGTATGCATATTGCATGCAACAGTACGTACTGTGTAAAGGGCAGCTGCAGTACGTACTGAAAGTAAAAAGAAAAAGTGATGTGATTTGGAAAGTAGCCACAGTTTTCTCTTCTTCCTGCAGATTTGGGCGTTGCCTGCCTGGCCATGCAGCAATTAGTCCAAAATGAGGAACAGCTGAACTGATGGGCCCTCACTGCTCAGAGTTTAGAAATAGAGGTGTGGGGCTGTGCTACCTGTTCTCACAGGTTAGTCGTAGCAGAGAGTTACTGTTGGGTTGGGTCTGCTGAAAGAGAGCTTAACAATGAGCCCTACAGACTGTTTGAGGTAAATTGTCCTTCAATGTCACCTTTGACTGCAGCTATTTGAACACTTACTTTAATCTAAATACATTGTAAGTGTATGATCTTAATCTGTTTCCCTCTTTACTCTGCAGGATGTTTGTGCTTCTCTGTTGGCTGCTGGTTGTTGGTGATGTAAATTGTGAGAATACCCAGAAAGGTATTGCATGATATGTAGGGGTGTGAGAAAATATCAATACACATGAGTATCACGATATTATGTTTTGTAATACTGTATAGATTCTCCAAAACACTGTATCGATTTTTAATTAAAATCCGACAACCTGCCAGCCGACCTGGTCGCTATTCTGTCTTTCGGAGGTTGCGGCGGGCTCAGTTTTAAAGCTAGTGAAGTGAAGATAAAGCTCAAAAGTTATGCAAAATTTTGGTGAGGAAAAACTGGCATGGCCATTTTCAAAGGGGTCCCTTGACCTCTGACCTTTTACTATGACAGTTTTCCTAAAATTAGATTTGAAAAAAATGTATCGCCTTGCTTACAGTATTGCAGTATATCGCAATATATTGAATCAATACCCCTGTTTCATGATACATGTCATATCGCCAGATTCTTTCTGATACACAGCCCTAATGATATGCAATTTTACTTTTAATACACTTTATATAGAACAATATGTCCAGTATCTGTCTGTGTGTTTTATTTCAACAGGTTATGTACGACATGTCCAGGCCCCGATGGCAGTCCACAATGACAACAGAGGATATAAAAGATGGAGTGAACCACCTGTTTCCAGAAATTCTCCAGCTGGTTACAAGACATCAGGTGTGGACAGAGGGAGAAGTGGCAACATTTACCCCGCTCAAGAGGATCCCACCACGGACTCTAAATCATCCCAAATCCAAAGCCATTATTCGTATCCTGTAATTCCTGAAACACAAAACGGCAATGTTCCAAAAAGCCGTTTAAAATCTGGCTTCGCGTCAGCCTCAGTTTCTCAAGGACGAAGTAATGTGGTGTACGGCCGCAAGAAGATTCATCAAGCAAACTCTGATTCTGTTCCGCCCCGTATCCATCGTGCCAGAACAGGAAGTGTTCCACCTGTTGAGGTAGACAAAGCTCCAGTAGGCTTTGGACCCAGCAACAGAAGGGCCACCATCTATTCACACAGGAGTAAATCAAGTCCAAATATTCCAGCCACCATGTCTACTAGTCTGAAGTCTCAAAAGATTCACGTTCTCCCCAAAAGCTTTAATCGCGGCAGAACAACCTCGTTGCAAAAGGTTTTCAAACCCAGCGACAAGAAGACGGACTCCATTGTGAAGGGACGTCCTCCTGGAAAAGTTGACACACAGATGTCTTCTCCAATATGGAGTCCCAGGGTCCACAGCAGTGATGGGACGTCTGAAGCAAAAGGATACGCCCACGTCCGCCACCTCAAGCCTGGCTTTGACAAAACACTGCTCCAAGCTACTGCAGGTGGACAGCAGTTTTTGGAAACAGGTTTTCCCAAACTGAATCAGGCCAGTTATAGCCATGGTGTTGGTGTTTCAGCAACAAGTGAAAGGCAGCTAAACCACAATTACAATTCCAGAGGTTCAAACCAGCTCAGCAGCTGGCATCCTCCGCCACCAGGCAGAACACAAACTCCTGTCCAAGGCAAATTCAAACCTTTCCAAACACGTCCTACGCATGATGCATTCCCTGCTCACACCCATTCAGACAGTGAGACGGGTCAGACTCAGACATTTGCAGGGACAACCCTTCCCCCTGGTTTGAACTCCACCACAGGTATTACTTCACCAGTCACTGGAGACTGGAGCACCGAGTCTGCTTCGCCCACGCAGACAGCGGGCCGCGATGTAGAGCTCGTACCTCAAGCATCAAACGGCTCAGCAGAAGTTGGATCTTCCTCGGAGCAAAATCACAAACCATTTACAGTTTCTCCTCCGAAGCTACAACCGGAAGAGGAAGAGAGAAACATCACCGGGTTGTCTCAAGTCTTCTAGAAAATTGATTAGTCTGGAGTTTAAACTGACCTGCCAGATGCTGCTTGGTGGCAACACCAGCAAGAGGGTAAGCCTTTACAGTTAAACATAGGGCTGCACGGTTAAGGCCAAAATGATAATCACGATTATTTTTTTTATTTGAACATTACAGCATGTAAACATGTTCTATTAGAAACACAAAATACAAGTATGAACCTGAAGATGAGCATGATAGGGGACCTTTAAATAAATGCTTTCACGTCCATGTTGTGCTACTTGGTTTTTATTCACAGTGATTGGTCCTTATTCACAGTGCATCTCCTAGAAGCAAAATGAAATTGTACCAATTTTTCACCCAAAATTAAATCAATAGAGCACTGTTTTCACTTTCACGTTGTGCTACGTTCCTTGTAATTAACAAATCTTTGCATCGAAATTAGACTTAAAATTAGGTTCCTCTTCACCTGAATTCAGTGCAATTTTATTATTATTCGTCTAGTAATACAGTATATTACTCTTCTATTCTGGACTGCAGCTGCAACATTCAGGAAAGTTTTTCACAGTCTGTGGCATGACAGCTCCCCAAAAGTGAAGCCAAAACATCTTGATCGCCCCCGGGTGGCTGGCTGAAAGTGTTTGATTTGATATGCAGCAGAGTTTTTTATTAGCGGAGCATTTTAAACGTCAATATCACAGTCGATCGCGTTCATTTAATTGTGAGAAGCCAAATGTGTGATTGTGATTAATATTTGATTAATTGTGCAGCCCTAGTTAAACAACATTTTTTAAAAACTTATCTGTTTTTGTATCTATCTATTTGTGAATGCCAAAGCTGTCGAGGTCAAAGTGATGAAATAACTTAACTCACATTTTTCCCTTTCCAGATTTGAAAACTACTAGGAGCTTGGCCGCTTGTCCTGAAAGGGTCTGACTTTGAATAAATAACATTTAAAACTTTGCTTAACTTTTGTTCCTCTGTTTTGTCTTTACGGAATGTCTTTGCTATTACAGTAGTATTCCATAAATCAGAATTGAAAAGTCAAAAAATGACATCCTAATGTCTTCTCCTTAAACTCTCCTTGACCTTGATGGAAAACGTCATAAGGTCAAGGAAAGATGTGAAGGAGAGTTCAGAAGGACTTTGGAAAAGACAATGGCGGTGCTAAGAGAATCCAATTGCACTTACACAAGGCCATGTAATATTTATGTATGTAGATTATTTGTTTATGGACAGTTTACTACTGTATATGCTCACCGTTCATTTTCTTTGTTATTCTTGTTTAGTTTTGTACTTGGGTATTGTTACATGTTCAAAATAAATAATTAAAAATAAGGTCAAACCAAATGGTTGTCACTGTCATATTTATCAACATGAATCCCAATCAGTGTATGACTGTATGAAAATAATATGCAAGATAAGCATATTATTTGTTTTCATGAACAGCCGAATGGTGTGTTGCTTTAAATGTTGCGGTCGCAAGGAATTGTGGAACGGCATTCTCCCCCTCCCTTTGGTAAAGGATGGTCAAGCGTATCCTCTGCTAAAGGAGATAATAAAGGAAGCATTGAAGCACCTTTCCTTAGAGCTTAGAGGATTCAACCAGCTCTAACCTTCCTAAGCAAAACAACTATTCGACTGCAGCCCAAGTTAACTTACTGTTGTCTACTGCATTAACAAGCATTGTAACAGAAACTACAAAAAACATTTATGTTTTCATCATAGTTTCATGTTGTCAAGTTTGAAAATGCCTATACAGTAGAACAAGCCATGGGTTTGTGCCTTTGTGTTAACTTCATTGTTTTGACATTTGAGACACAGCATTCACACCGCCAACCTGCTAGTAGTTAAGCAAAGCATCTATTTTTACTTACATTCATGCATTTGCATTACCACAAGTAGGATAATGTAATAGAGTGCTACAGGAATGAGTCCTAAAACCCAGAAATGTGTTAGCATTTTAGCACTTCTGGTTCCCTCGTCTGGAAGTCAATGGGTTTTTAGTTAGATGCCTGAAATAAGGTCTGTGGTTAACACAAGCTGAAGAGATTTTAACGTTTTGTTGTATGGTATAAAATACATAAATAAATATCCCATTCGTAATAAAATACCATGCATATATAAAATATAAAATTAATAGATGAACAAATAAAAACATAAATAAATAAACATAAATAAATGAAACAAAATTAATATACAAGAAATACTAAGTGAAATGAATGATAATTTGAAAGAAAAACAACCGCCTCCAAAATGTAGTATAGAGAAAAATGTTATTTGAATTGTGTAAATACTTAGTCAAACTTAATATTAAAGAATACATTTCCAAATCCTTGAGTTGAGGTTTTTTTTCTTCTAATTTCTGCAGGTTGTTTTTATGCCTATGCATTATAGGTAATTCAAGAATTATCCATAATGCAGTGTGTGTGGTAAGCAATGGTTTGCAGGTTCAGGTTTAATGTGTTTCCTCAAGGTGTGATGTGTTGGCTTCTAATAGGCCCTCTGCCTGTTATGGTTGCATGTGTTCCCTGTATAGTGATTTTAAAACATTCTAATGGTTTAACATTTTAACTTTGCAATTCACAACAGATTCATGCATTTTTAGCTGTGCATTAAATTATGCTTTCTTTGCATAACAGAAAGGCTATGATCATAAAGGCTGTTCAATATCTTTCTAATATGCCTAAAGGATTCATAACTATTATTGCTTGTTTGATGTTGTTTGATTATCCATGTAACATCCACATCTACAAGCCTAGATTTTGTATCAGCAATAACATTGTAAGTGGTAAAAATTACCGAACATGGGATTGCACATTTAGCCTTGAGTGTTTCCTACATTAATTAAGGTGATTTAAGCCGGCATCAGATGGCATCTGTTCCACATTAGGAAATGAAGATTTGTTTGAGACAACTTGGCACTAAGAGTACTAATAATATGTCTACCAT
>CAKAOI010047853.1:65566-126442 GCA_916701655.1 Sebastiscus albofasciatus
AAAACTTTGCTTAACTTTTGTTCCTCTGTTTTGTCTTTACGGAATGTCTTTGCTATTACAGTAGTATTCCATAAATCAGAATTGAAAAGTCAAAAAATTACATCCTAATGTCTTCTCCTTAAACTCTCCTTGACCTTGATGGAAAACGTCATAAGGTCAAGGAAAGATGTGAAGGAGAGTTCAGAAGGACTTTGGAAAAGACAATGGCGGTGCTAAGAGAATCCGACTGCACTTACACAAGGCCATGTAATATTTATGTATGTAGATTATTTGTTTATGGACAGTTTACTACTGTATATGCTCACCGTTCATTTTCTTTGTTATTCTTGTTTAGTTTTGTACTTGGGTATTGTTACATGTTCAAAATAAATAATTAAAAATAAGGTCAAACCAAATGGTTGTCACTGTCATATTTATCAACATGAATCCCAATCAGTGTATGACTGTATGAAAATAATGTGCAAGATAAGCATATTATTTGTTTTCATGAACAGCCGAATGGTGTGTTGCTTTAAATGTTGCGGTCACAAGGAATTGTGGAACGGCATTCTCCCCCTTCCTTAATTAAGACACATCCTGGGGATTTAAGAGGGGTACTGGGTGTGAATTTAATGTATTGGCTTCATATTGCAATATATTCCAGAAGTCTGAAATGCAAAAAATGTCCCACATCAGGCTAATTCACCCCTACAGTGTATTTTTTTCTTTATCAAACTATTCCTTTCCCACTTGCTCATCCCACCTTCCAGACACAGGGAACTGTCCTATAATTAGTCTATTATTAAAAACAATAAATACATGTGTGTAGTGGAACATCTGCACTGTTTAACAGGCGATAATAAAACCTGTTGATCTGTATTCGTGTGGAGGTGTTATTATTATTATTATTATTATTATTATAATACTTTTTCAACTCATTCAGCTTTGGCGTCATCTGGTGGTGAAGTAGTGGAAGTGCATCCTGGCCCCGCCCCTTCTTGACGTCACCTGACGTCACCAGGAAGTCCAGTGAGAACCAACCGAGGCGACATCATGGCAGCATACACAGACCCACGTGAGTTTGGTAAATAGCACATTTAAACCCCCAAAACGCCTCCTGCAAACATGTGAGCACTTATTTCTGCTAGCGATACTTTCTATGACATATATAGTTAATGAAGTGTGTGTTTAGTTGCGTCACAAGGTGCGTCAGCAGCCTATCGGCCGGCTGTAACCGTGGTGATGATAACTCATATCTGAGCACAGTGATGAGCTGAAGCTGCAGCTACACTAACAAAGTAACGGTGCACATTCAGCTGTAATGAGGGTTTCTGTTTGACAGACTGTGATGGAGCTGATGACGAGATGCCCGAGCTCTCAGACTGTGATGATGATGACGTTGTTGGTGATGAAGAGCAGTGGCTGTGGCTGGAGGAGGAGGATGAGAGTCAGACAGTTAATGTTACCTGTCTGTTCTGTGACAGGTGAGATGACTTTACACTTTCACCTTTTGTTATCTTCACTTTCACTAGTTGTTTCTATTGAAAAGCTCAAAATCAGTCCAGGGAAGATCATTGTGGTTGCACGTCTTATTAGTTTACTGTTTCCTCCCTGCTAGAGGACTGGAATATATACATTATATATAGATACAATAACTGGAAATCCAAACTGGGATGTGTGTGTGTGTGTGTGTGTGTTCTATTGGGTTATTGTGCTTTTTCTTTCTTTGTCATTCTTAAAATCCCTTGGTGTTGTGTACTTCTCCACTATTGATTGTGGTGTGGTGCCCTTTCTGTTTTACACATGCATCAATAAAAATGTTGAAATGAAACAGATTTTCCTACCTGTTGTACCTTTGTGTTCCAGGTTGCTGAGCTCTGTGCCTGCCACCCTGCAGCACTGCACGGCTGAGCACCGGGTCAACCTCGTAGACGTGATAAGAAAACACAGTAAGTAGACCTGATCCTCTGTAAAATGAGAAAGTTTGTGACCTGGCAGCCATGATGAGATCTCTTGGGGAATACCAAGCACCGCTCACCAGCCGGAGCACAGCCAATAGGAACGCTCTCTCTCTCTCTCTCTCTCTGAAATGTGATTGGTCAAAGTCTCCCATCACGGGTTAGGTTTGTTAAAGTCTGAAAACAGAGCCATGAGGAGGTGCAGAAGTCTAGTTTTCTCTCAGAACACTTGAATTACAATATGCTGAAAGGTTATTATGGGATTTTTGCTCAATGATGCCCAAAACTTTCTGCCTACTGAAGCTTTAATGTTAATGCACCATTCCTATAAACTTAGATTACACACAAACAGAACAAATAAGTATAATGAATAACCATTAAGTGCATTTAGTTTCCATGATAATGCTCTTCTTAAAAGGGAAAATTTGCCACCTTTTATGTTGATGGCAAATGTAGTCGATTGAAGCAATAAAGTCCTCAGCGTGTGCCATATTGACAGAGAAAGCTGAGGGATTATTATGGGATTTCTGCCCAAGGATGCCAAAAACGTGTTGCCTACTGAGGCTTTAACAGATTATTCAGTTCTGTGGAAATAGCTCACTCTTTTTTCTTCCTTCCCTCCTAGATTTAGACGACTACGGCTACATAAAGATGATCAACTTCATTCGGTCAACGGTAAGAACTGAGATGTGATTTAATGTTCACACTATATTGTTACATTTATGTATTTTTGAATTTCTCTGATGTTTGCAATTTTCGTTCCTACCTCGTGTTCACGGGGATTAATATTGCATCCATCAGCTGAAAGATAGTCAAGTAAATGCAGTACAACTTAAAGTGCAATATGATTGATGTATTTTTTTTGTGAACCAATCTGTGTTTATTTATAGAAATGTGATGCATCCTGTCTGACGGCGCTGCCAGACGCTCCCTTACCCTGGGAGAGTGAAGACTTCCTGCGACCCGTCCTGCAGGACGACCCCCTGCTGCAGACAGGTACAGCAACTCCTCCTCCTCGTGTTTTACTTTAGCTTTTAAAGCTGAAGCAACTGACAGTTTGAGTAACAGTCTCAACAGATATGTCTGTCTCGTTAAGACAACTTTGGAAGAAGTTTTTAGTTTCTCATTAACTCACACGCTCACATTTAGCAGGTTGGTAATTGTTGGTACTTGTTTGCCGTTTGTCCCGGGTCTCGGCTCTGGTCCGGAGGAAAAAGGTGTAACGGTTTCAGTACACTTCAAAATGAACTAGTCTGTTTCATCCAAAGAAAGGTGGAAGTGTTAATATTTGACATATATGACATATTTTTATGATACTGACACGTTTTGTTCAGCAAAATAATTTCCACAAATGAACACCACTTTTATTATTTTTGAAGAGTAATTGCAGTCGGCAGAAGTAAAAAGCTAACGTCATCACAGACGAGTCAGCATGATGACGTTTAGTAGTCTCATTTAACCACTTGTCAGCAACCTCCTTTTTTAAGACACATAAAGGCTTCAAAATTCACAAGTGGAGTATTTACTGATGTATTTTATACCGTAGAACAAAACATTCAAATCTCCTCAGCTTGTGTTAACCACAGACCTTATATCAGGCATCTAACTAAAAACCCATTGACTTCCAGACGAGGGAACAGGAAGTGCTAAAGCGCTAACTCATTTCCAGGTTTTAGGACTCATTCCTGTAGAACTCTATCCACCTTATTCCTAGCTCCCATGATGCCTTGCGTGAATTATGGGTGCAATTATGGGGGCCATTGCATCAAACCATGGCAACATGGCAAACATGGCAACGCTACGCTAATTCTCTCTCCTAGAGCTATTGTATTAATAAATCTAGTAAAACATATATGAACACCATCTATTACAGCTCAAACAGGATAGTCTGATCATAGTTCTGCCTTCTACTATGGAGCGATGGGAGGACGACCAGAAGAAGTGGCCTCAGATAACCTACACTAGCATATATAGCTACGTTATTGGCTCCGTTGCTACAGACGGTGAAGAGATGAACAATGTGAAAAGCTCTGAGGCAGATCAGGACTTCCACAGTAACGAGGTTTAGTTTTTTTTCTACACATAGATAACCGTACTTAAACTATCTGTAGTCAAATGCTCCCTGCACTCCGTGCCATGAACTGCCTTACATTTTAAACTGTACAGAAAATAGTGAAAGTAACTGGCTGTCATTAAACCAACGCTACGATGCTGAATCCTCCCTACACATGAAATCATACCTGATGAGACGTTCTAAAGCCTGAAAACAGAGCCATGAGGAGGAGCAGAAGTCTAGTTTTCTCTCAGAACACTTGAATTACAATATGTTGAAAGGTTTTTATGGAATTTTTGCCCAATGATGCCAAAAATGTTCTGTCTACTTTAGGTTTAATCAATTAGTTGTCAACTGTTGAATTAATCGCCAACTATTTTGATAACCGATTTAATCGTTTTGAGTCATTTTTGTAAGAAAAGAACTGTCAAAATTCTCTGATTCCAGCTTCTTAAATATGAATAATTTTCTGGTTTCTTGACTCTTCTGTGACAGTAAACTGAACATCTTTGAGTTGTGGACAAAAAGAGACATTTGAGGACGTCATCTTGGGCTTTGAGAGACACTGATCGACATATTTCACCATCTTCTGACATTTTATAGACCAAACAACTAATCGAGAAAATAATTGACAGATTAATCTACAATGAAAATCTCTAGTTGCGGCCCTAGGCGTAACATCCTTTCATGTTTGGCCAAATCTTGGCATGAATAAAACAAACACACCAAACAAAAGCAACATTTCAAGTATACAGTTATACATGACAGATATGACCTGGATGGATTTAGTCTTGATTCCATATCCACTTCACTTCATTGTTCCGTCAAGGAAAACTTTTAAAAATACAACAGTTATACTATGCATACAATGTTGTTTTTTTTGTATTTAAACCTGTGTTGAGCCTACATCTCTGTTTGTCTCCCCTCTCTGTGTTCCTGGCAGACCCCGAGGAGCTTTGTGAGGAGTCGAGCCTGTCGACGTGCCCGTCGTCGGGGGCCGAGTCCCACGATGCACTGCAGCAGAGGGCACAGGCTGCTGAGGAGAGAGCTCGTAGCTCAGAGGAGGCGCTGGCCAGAGCCATGGATGACCTGCACAAACTCAAGTCAGTGACCTTTCTGCATTTGCACTTTTTTTTGTTTATAACCACTAGGTGTGATACGGTTGTCCTATTAGTTTCTTTCTCTTTTTCATGTTTTATTGTAATGTTTCTGTCATCGTCTTCCAGACAAAGTCCGTTGCACATTTTTATACTTTTTACACAAGTTAAATTAATAAATAAAGGAAAACAACTAAGAGACACAAACCTCACACAAAATAAATAAGTAAATTAAAATTAAAATAAGAAAAATATAAATAAATAAATAAAATGAGTTAGGTCATTAGTTTTTTTATAACCACGAGGTATGATAAGGTTGTCCTATTAGTTTATTTCTCTTTTTTTTTTACTTTATTGTAATGTTTCTGTCATCATCTTCCAGACAAAGTCCGTTCCACATCATTTTTATACTTTTTATACACGTTAAATTAATAAATAAAGGAAAACAACTAAGAGACACAAAACTCACACAAAAGAAATAAATTAAATTTAAATAATAAATATATAAAATTAGTTGGGTTATTAGTTTATTTCATGTAAATGTGGGTAGATGTTCTTGAGAGCTTGCAGTGTGTTGCTTTACTTGTGCACTACCCACCTGGGGCCAGCAGGGGGACACAGTGAACCCAGTTTTGCAGAATCATCAACTAGAGTACCTTGTGGAAGAAGTTTGGAGGAAGGGGAAAGATAAAAAAGGAAGGGAAAATTCCACTGCAGCATGGAGGTTAAAGTGAGGAGGGGAGGTAGGAAGGGGGGGCAATAAGGGAAAATTACAGAAAGAGTGAGGTTGGGGAGGGGAGGTTGGGAGGAAGAGTTAGAAAGATTAATGCCTCCCATCTCCTCCATTTACTGCTACGTCCTGCATGAAGGTTGTGTGTGCTTTCTGCTTTCTGGTCGCTGCTTTTGTCCCTAATACGAGAAGTTAAACGCAGATCTGTCCGGCGGTTTCTTTCAGGCTGCTGGCTCAGGGTCTGGTGCTCAACGCAGAAACCAGCAGACCTGGAAACCTGGGCACTGTGGCTGAGCTCCGGGAGGACGAGGACGAGGCCTACTTCAGCTCATACGGCCATTATTACATCCATGAGGAGATGCTGAAGGTCTGAGTTGTGCAAACACACACACACACACACACAGACACACGCTGACCAGAGCTGCAGGTCTCATTACAGTGTCGTGAGTCACTTCCTCTGGGCACAGCAGTCTCTGCAGAGCAAGAAGTGGGTTCATCAGCGCACGTCTTGGCTGAGAGATTTCCATGTAGCACGTAAATGAAAATGATCATCTTTACGCACACATTGATTCTGAGGACAAGACATTTTCTCAAAAGTGATAAATCAGCAATAAGTGCCGAGCTCTCATGTGAGACGCCAGCAGTGCTGCCGCCGCCGCACGAAGGATGCTCCAAAACGTGGAAATAAATTTTTTTTACACTGCTCAAGCGCTGAAACCTGAAAGTGTCAGCAAGGCTGAGGGGGTTCTGAGTGTGTGTGAGTTTGTGTGTATGTGGGGGGGGGGGTCAGCTCTGTCTCCTCCCTTCCTGTTCTACTTACCGCAGTGCTTAGACATATTCCTGTTGGCTGTCCTGATTGGTGCTAAGCACTGTTAACTTTTGCGTCATGTGCACGTGCGTCAGGCTGTAAACTCCATCAGAGCCTCGGGAGGAGCGGAGACCACGTGACGGGGGGGGCGGCTTTGCGGTAGAATGTGTTCAACTCTTTCACAGGTCGCCGTGAAGTGCATCACCTATGACGCACTCTCTGCGTGTGTGTGTGTAAGAAACCTCTGAAAGGGTGTCATGGTTTCTGAACAGCCTCAGTTAGACGTACATTACTTCCATTTCAAACAAATCAACTTTTAATTTGTCCCTCGATTACTAAAAACACAGATACTGGCCAGTGTGTGTGACATGAAAGAGGTGAGAATCTTTTCAGTGTAAACCCGCCTCACTTGAGCTAGGTTTTGAGTTTCAGTGGAGAGTTTTGGTGTCCCACAGGGCTGCCCTCGACCGAACAAATTCTTAGTCGACTCAGGGCGTATTCACACCTGCTTTGTTTAGGTCGGTTTAATGGAACCCTGGAGCGTTTACCCTCTTGGTGCGGTTCGTTTGGGCAGGTGTGAACACAGCAATCGCACTCCGGTGCAGCACCAAAACAAGCGAACCGAGACCTCCTTGAAGGGGTGGTCTCAGTTCGGTTTCAAACGAACTGCGGTTCGGTACGCTTCGTTTGTGGTGGTAACATGATCTGACCTCGATCCGGCCCAACTGGAGAAAGCATTGCGCCTTTTTGGATCAAACCAGCTCCGGTAGCGAGCTGCGCTGTGCATGTCAACACCAGACACCAGACAACATTACTACAAAAGAGCCAACGCTTGTCCTCACTATTCACATCAGTATTAAACAGGTGTAACGCCAGGCTGTGTTGAAGACCACAGGCTTAGCTGATGGATCTTCAGAAATATTTTCGGCCGATGAGCATGTCACAGTTTAGGAGGGTTAATGCACGCCTCCTCCTGAACTGTCTTGATATGCACCTTCGGCGACTCCAGTGCATCAATACTCACATAAAAATAAAAAAATGAAAAATAAATAAATCAAATGAGTTAGGTTATTAGTTTTTATAACCACTAGGTGTGATAAGGTTGTCCTATTAGTTTATTTCTCTTCTTTATACTTTATTGTAATGTATCTTTCATCGTCTTCCAGACAAAGTCCGTTGCACATTTTTATACTTTTTATACAAGTTAAATATAAGAAGAAAACAACTAAGAGACGCAAAACTCACACAAAAATTAAAATTAAAAGAATAAATATATCACATTAGTTATGTCACTCACACATTTTGTTCAGCAAAATAATCTTCACTAATGAACACCACTTTTATGATTTTCGAAGTTTGAATGCAATCGCCAGAAGTATAAAGCTAACGTTAGGCTATAAATGAACTACACCACAGTGGCATGAGCGCGAGTATAAACACAACGAGGCTGTAAAGGCGGACGAGTCGGCATGATGACGTTTAGTAGTCTCATTTAGCCACTTATTAGCAACCTCCTCTTTTAAGACACATTAAAGCTTCAAAATTCACGAGTGGAGTATTTACTGATGCATTTTATGTCGTAGAACAAAACGTTAAAGTCTCTTCAGCTTGTGTTAACCACAGACCTTATTTCAGACATCTAACTAAAAACCCATTGACTTCCAGACGAGGGAACAGGAAGTGCTAAAATACTAACTCATTTCTGTGTTTTAGGACTCATTCCTGCACCACTCTCTTGCTGATCATTGCGATATAGCATGAATTTGTGTTTTCTGGTCTTTAGGGCAACGCTATAGTTGAATGACAAATATCAGAGTTGATTTGACTGTTCCAGCTGAGTACAATGAACAGTGAAAGAGTCTTTTGGTTGTCATATTCACATTACTACATTTTGTAATTGAAAAGTATTGAATAGAACTTCCTCCATTCCACGGTGTCTCACACCGAGGCGTGTTACCGTCATTTCAATAGATTTCTGTAGCTTTTCCTCCAGAGAGGAGTCGCCGGGCACATTTGATTGGCAGGTTAATTAGCGAGTCCTGACCTGACCTCCACAACAAATTTCCAGTTGTATTTATCCCATAGATTTGCTCTGAAATTTCCCAGAATCCCCCCACGGTCTGTTTTGATCTGTTGTTATCTGCATCTGTGTAGAAAAAGCTTTACATGCCATGCTCTGACGTTTTTCTTTTCCCCTCCCGGGAGCTGATAAGGCCCGCGTTGAATTCAACTGTATATCACAACACAAGCATCCAAATACAAGCAGTCGTAGAACTCAAAGAACGCACATTACCTGCTAAAGGTTAGATTCCCTCAAAGGAACAGTGTGTAGCATTTAGGGGGGGATCTATTGGCAGAAATGGAATATAATATAATATATATTAATAAGTATGTTTTCCATCCATCCATTTTCTTCCGCTTGTCTGGGGCCGGGTTGCGGATGTCCCTCTCCCCAGCAACGTTTTCCAGCTCTTTCTGAGGGACCCCGAGTCGTTCCAAGGCCAGACGAGATGTGAAATCTCTACAGCGTGTTCTAGTTCTACCCCGTGGCCTCTTACCAGTTGGACATGCCCGGAAAACCTCCAAAGGGAGGCGTCCAGATCAGATGTTGAACCACCTCAGCTGGCTCCTTTCGACACGAAGGAGCAGTGTCTCTACTCCGAGCTCCCTCCGGATGTCTGAGTTCCTCACCCTACCTCTAAGGCTGAACCCAGCCACCCTACGGAGGAAGCTCATTTCGGCCACTTGTACCCGTGGTCTCATTCTTTCTTTCAGTTCCGCTCCATTTTACTCTCACTTGTGAACAAGACCCCGAGATACTTGAGCTCCTTCGCTTGGGGCAGTGACTCACTCCTCCTACCCGGAGGGTGCAGTCCACAGTTTTTTCCAGCAGAGAACCACGGCCTCAGACTTGAAGATACAGACTTTCATCCCGACCGCTTCACACTCGGCCGCAAACCGCCCCACCCCTCCCCCCCCAGCGCGTGCTGAAGGTCACGTCAAGTATGTTTTCATTAGTGTATAATCACCTGATAATAAGAATAGCTGTGTTTTTGTTACCTTAGAATGAGCCGTTTATATCTAGGGGTGGTATCTATAACACTGGCTCTAGGTGGGGCCGTTAGTTGCAATCTGCAACCTCCCCACTAGATGTCGCCAAATCCCACACACTGCATCTTTAACTCTTAGAAAACCCTGCAGTAAATACAAATTCTCGCCATACACATTAACATGTTTTATTCTTCTCTCTCTCTCTTTTAACTCTTTCAATCAAGTAAAGTTGTCGCCCGCGTGTGTTGATGCTAATTTTTGAATATTCTCTCCACAGGATAAAGTGCGCACGGAGAGTTACCGCGACTTCATGTACCGCAACCCTGAAGTGTTCAGAGACAAGGTGAGCCGGTTGAACGCATGCAAACAGATCATGTGTATTAATGTGTATTTGCAGGGAGGCTGGTTTAATGTACAGGCGAGTCTATTAACAGAAACAGGCATGTGCATTTTGCAGGAAAAAGACATTAATAAGGTGATTTAAAACACAGTGGGACTTTATTAGCGCCTCGAATGTCGACTGCAGAGTGCTGATAACAGACGCATGCAATCCACCACCAAACACATAACACCCCCCTTCCAACTCGCCCCCCCCGCCCCCGTCCCCCCCTGCAGGAAGCAGTGGCCTGGATCATGACCATCCATTACATGGGCGGCTGCTGGTTAGTGCTGGGATGAGGCTGTAGAGGAGGGAGGCAGGTTTTGTTGATGGGAGCGTACATTATCCCTGTCACCAAGAAACACTCGGCAGAGAGGGAAGTGTCATCTTCTACGGGAAGCGCGTGCTACATGGAGAACAAATCAGGATGTTGTTGTTCAGTACTGTTAAAAGAGGGGCGGGGGGTGGGGGGGTGGTTGAGCAGTACAGAAAGATGGAGAAAGGAGTGAGGAGTGCCGTGTCAGCAGTGTGCCGGCGACCCTCTGTGAACCAGTAAAGGCAGCGGGGATGCTTACAGGCAGGTTGAAGTAGCCTTAAATAGAGACACACATAAACAGTGTTACATGTAGATGCGTGCACACTCACTGCAGCTGTGCCGCAGCCATTTAACACCAGCCAGGGGCGAAGATGAACAAATTAGCTGTAACCTATGGGAACCTGAAATAGAAGCGACTTAACAACAATACTGGATGGAATAAGTTACTATGGGGAGCAGTTTGATCAGTAAAGGTGCTGAGGACAGCGTGCCAAACACGCTAGGGCTGGAGGTATGATACGTATCATGATACAGGGGGAACCATTCAATATGTTGCCATATTGTAAGCATTTTTTTTTTTAAATCAAATTTTAGGAAAACTGTCATAGTATGAAGAACCAGAAAAGCACCATTATTAGAAAAGGCAAAAATAACACATTTATACTGCATGTAAAGAATTGCATGTTATAGAACCCATTTTCATTCACATATCTTAAGGTCAGAGGTCAAGGAACCCCTTCGAAAATGGCCATGCCAGTTTTCCCCTCGCCACTACGTCTATATTTTACACAGTCTATGGTACAAACGTATAATATAGAATGTACCATTTTTTTTTCTGCATCAAGCGGCTCTTCCTAAACATATAAAAACTGTCAAGTTGTGGAAGACTCCTCTAAAATCTAAAGCTATCGTATCCTTCAAGCTATTTTTCCATACATTGTATTGCTGTTTGCCTCCCGTCCTGCAGGTGGTGCTCGATGTGGGCTGCGGGACTGGCATACTGTCCATGTTCGCTGCCAAAGCTGGGGCCAAGAAGGTCATAGCTGTCGACCAATCAGAAATCATCTATCAGGCCATAGACATAGTCAGGTGAGACACACACACACACACACACACACACACACACACACACACACACACTACAGTCACAACTTTCACAGGAATGAACGGGGCCCCGCCTCCGACGCCGTACCCGGTTCTCTTAATACATCCGTGGAGTAGTCCGATCCTCTTCCTGTTTGTGTGCAGCAGGGGATTGTGGGAGTAAAGGTCCGTGTGACCTCCAACCACCTTTTATTTGTTGCAGCTGGTTGACTTCTATAGAGCCGCTGTCAGTCACGTGGCCATAATGCATGTAATTTACACCTGCAGTCCGACTCATTCACCCCTCGCCTCTTCTTCTTCCCTGCAGCTGCAGTCCGAGGCATACACACACACACACACACACACACACACACACACACACACACACACACACACACACACACACATGTAGATGACCCCCTGTTGGTACCTTTTAATAAAATACACAGTCCCAATTTTAGGTGCTGCGTGTTTCCAGTTTTCCAGCAGCGGAGTCATTTACCTCCACCAGAGCCCTCCGCTGTCCACGTCCACCTGCAGCCACTTCCTCCATCACACCCCCGCCTCTAAAATGCATTTTTGAGTTAGGGGCCATTATGACTGCTATTATTACCGTTATGTAAGAGAGTGTCGTATAAGCAAAACAACGGGGTTTGCTGAAGGAAAAGGACGTTTTAATTTTACAGCCCACTGACTCGCTGTTGGAGAGTGTGTTGGCATGCAGGCTGCGTCGCAGGTTCGCCAGCGGTGAAGATTCAGCAAAAGAAAGATGTGTAACCCCCCCTCCCCTGCTACACACTCACACATGTACACACACAAACACACACACGCATACAGAAACACACACAGAGCCCTCGGCTCCCTTTAAATCTACTGTCCGCTTGTGATTTTAAAGCTCTTATTTCTGTGTGTGTGTGTGTGTGTGTGTGTGTGTGTGTGTGTGTGTGTGTGTGTGTGTGTGTGTGTGTGTGTGTGTGTGTGTGTGTGCGCGTGTGGATGGCCTGTGTGTCCGCCACTTCCTCTCGATGTTAATATCAGGATTGTAATTAAAGTGGCTCCTGTTGGTTGGGCAGGAGCATCCATCTCCTGTCTCCACTCCGTCGCCGAAGTTTAAATGAAAAGCTAGATGTGACTTCCTTCCTTCACAGTCACTTCCTTAATGGATAATGTCTAAATACGTTTTTTTTTTTTTTCTAAATGGCTGGAATTGATGGATTATCTAATAGAAAGCTTTGAATTGTGACTACAAATTGGAGAAAAAAACTAGACAACATTTCACGTAGATTAATGAAATTCAACTTTTAATGGTGAACTAAAAATAGTCGGACAGATTATCAGTTTCTGGATGTTTATCAGCCGACATTTGACTTTGGTTGAAGGATGCCGATCAGCCAGTAACGCACATGACGGCTTCGTCCGAAATCACATTCTACGCACTACATACTCAACAAGTGTTCAATTGTTCAACATACTTTTGTGTGAATAAACAGTAGTATGTAGGGGTGTAACGATTCATCTACTACATCCATGTATCGATTTGTATTCCTGCGATCCAACTACGTCGATAGGTAATTGGCAAGTTGTCCTTCACGGGAGACGTATATCGATCTAAAATTGATTTGAAACGCAAAAATCGATTTGTATCGGTACTAAGGATTTGCACCTTATATTTAAGGATGAGAAACGTTATATGAAAGTGTTGTTTAGCACTTTTATTAGTGAAGAAATGTTAAACTCCGGTTCACTCTCCAGACATGCGCCAGCTCTTGCCAGCTCCGCCTTCACGCATCCATGGCGTGCACGCAGTCAAACGGTGCACTGGACTCCTCGCTCTCTCACCCGGTAGCGCCGTGGAGGGAGACGGGCCCAGGTGCCCGGTGAGCTGCCGGCGCTGCGGATGCAGAGGAGCCGGTCGGCAGAGTTTCAGGCGCTATCAATCCACTTGACGAGGGCGGCTTCACCCACAGGAGCTTTCCCCATGCACTGTCGTTTTTTTCATTCAGAGAAAATGACTTTCCTTTCCCTGTCATGATATCTATGTGCACACAGCCTCAGCCTCACGTATCCAGCCGGAGAGCAGACGGTCCGCGAGGCAAATTATCACAACGGGAGTAAAGTAAAAAACTAAACAGAAATTCAACTAACGTTAGTCTAACATAGTTTAAAATGTTTTTACAGATGTTTCCCTGTATTAAACGACCCCAAATGAACACTGTAGGCTGACTACTTGATTACTATCAGCAGATTATTTAAGCAGCGTTTGTATAGGAATGATTATTGTCCCAAGCTGTTTGATCACTATTAGCTGTTTGATCACTATCAGCTGTTTGATCACTATCAGTTGATCTCTGTATTATTGTTCTACCTTTTATACTGAAAATGAGGACAGAAGCAGCAGGTTAAGCCACTGTTCATTTAACTTGAATAGAAGTTGGTTTATTATATTCTTTGTTAAATATTGCACTGCCTTGTATCTTAAGAACTGAATCAGCAGGTCCTGCAGTTGCACTTTTTATTATTTTCTAATAAAAGCCGTATTTATTTGCCATTAATCATTGTGTTTACTTGTTTATATCCATAATTAATTGATCCCTGATCCCTGAAAACTTTGAGGAATCCTGACCTGCTCTGTCCAGCATCAGATATTTATGTCGAATTCACACTGATTGAATTTTTGGCAAAAAAAGTTACTGTATCGATTTGAAGTCATTGAATCGTATCGTATCGTATCGTATGACTCTAGATGAGCCAGATATCGTCCTTCAATCGTATCAGAACCCTGGAAATCGTATCGTTGTAAAAACGTATCGTTATACCCCTAGTAGTATGTATCTTTTCGGACACACTGAACTGTAATTTACGTCGTCATTTCCCGAGAGCCTCCTTGCTGGTTGGAGATGTGTAACCATGGTAACCCGTGCCAACCTCATGTGACCAAAACGACGGTTTGTGAGAATCAAATTCCGAATTAATTTAATATATATCTTACACCTAGCAAAGTGAAATCTTATACTTACAGTTAAATTGAAGCGTCATTGATGTTACAGATCTGTCCGTCAGCGTCTGTTATGAACGTTGTCGTCACTACAGCATTGTGTTGTGGGATATTTATGCCGTCGTAGTGTCCAGCGTCGCATACTGTAATATTTCACGGGAAATAGTATGCAATTTGTGTACTATTGGTTTCGTACTAAAGTTTCGGACATACTTAAATATCTCACATCCTGTTTTAGCGTACTAAATAGTTAGAGTGGAATTTCGGACACAACCTATGAATGCATGTAATTCAGGACAACCTGGCAATTATTCATACGTTTGCGTTGAAGTTTTATGTCGTTCATTATCCCAAAAACGTGGTTAAAATAAAACTTTTTCATGTAAAATGTTGGTTAATTGTTTAGTTATTTGTATTTTCATTTATGTGACAGTTCCAATTTTAAAAAATCTTAATTCATATTTTTTTATTGCTTTTTGGTTATAAATTGTACAAGTCCTGAAAGAAGCATACAGTATGCATGTGTGTATATAAAACATATTTGGCAGATATATTGGCAAATATCTTAATCAAAGTTGTTGATTATTGGAATTGAAATTTTCTATCTTTAAAGGTGCTTAACTCGAAATTCAGAGTACCTCTATTATTGAAGAATTGCCTTCACGCAGCTCTCAACATGGTGACGGCTGAGCCAACAGCTAACGGTGCTAACCACATGAACAGTGCTAACGGTGTTAACCTGAGGGTGAACCGGAGGGTGGGTGTTACACTTCCGCCATGACGCTGTGGTCCGGGACGGCGTTATCAGCTGTACCCGCCGTATGAGAGCAGCACAGAGCGGCGGCTTAGCGGCGGAGCAACTCTGTCCCTCCGCTCCGTGTCCGTACCTTTTTTATTATAAAGAACGGCGAAGTGGAATAATGGTACAACATTCCCGCCTTGAACAGGCTGTGTGAAAAGGGGCTTCTCCCTCACTCTGTCTCTCACTCACACACACACACACACACACACACACACACACAAAGCCACACAGATACTGACTCTCTCCCCAGAGTCCTGACATTGTCCTCTAAATTACCCCAATAATGAGATTACAGTGTTTCCCTCTTGTGAAAGGTGTAGGAGGTGGGGGGTTGGGGTTGTGGGTGAGGGAGGGTGGGGGGGGTGTTGGATCCTGGGAGGAGGTGATAGCAGCAGTAGCAGAGCAGCAGAGAGGGGAGAGACAGTTCAAGATAAGGATCGCTGCCACAGAAATGCACTCTGGGCCGCTGTGAGTAATTGTTCTGTCCTCGGTAACATTAGCTGTCATGATAATGGAATATTCACAGAGATTGATACCCAGACTGGCCGGTCTGAAAGGAAAGATCATTTAAACAGCGGCGCTGATCCTACAGTCGCTACCTGAGCACCTGACACCTCTGCAGGCCCACAGTTACAGTTTTACCCCTTTCACACTCCTAACAACACGGCTCAGGGATGACTGGAAATATAATGTGTGTGACAAATTTGAAAAATTGGCAAAATTTTGCAAATTTAGTTTGTAGTCAATGTGTGTTTTACGGCGTGCGACGTTACTGTTGTCGTTCACTCTCACTCACGGCTGTTTTCTGTGAAAAAGCTCTGATGTAACCACTGTATGCTACCTGCCCAGCACCAAACAGCAGACAGACAAAGGCCCTGTTCAGACCTGGTATTAACATGCGTCCTCAGTGATCCGATCACAAGTGGACAGCTCTAAGTACAGGTGTGAACGCACTCAAGATGCATTGAGATCCAATCATTCAGACCACATTCAGAGGTGGTCTGGGCCACATATGGCCACATTCTTTTAGCAGTGTGTAGTGAATGTGTCCTGGGCCACATTAAGGACCGCCTACTCATCTGATGTCCTGCTGGGATCCGCGGGTCTCACTTCGCTCCTCAGGTGAATAAACAGGCAGGTGCGAGCGCTTATCTGCCTCGCAGCATAGAGACAGCCTCTGTGCTGTACTGTATTCTGTCTGTACATTGGTATTTGGTGATTCTGGTGTGCTGTGCACATACGGTTTGCAGATTCAGAGGAGACCGGCGCCGTTGATAAAAGCCTGCCCTTTCAAACTACTCACTGACCGCTACTCGTGTTAGATAGCAGTCCACTTCCATGTTTTGGTACAGTTGGTTTTCAAATCTGATGTGAACCGTACCTGAGTACACATGAACTGTACTCAAGACCACCTTTTCAAGTGGAGTACGGCACACAGCGTTCACACTAATCAAACAAACTGGACTTTGAGGTCAAGTGTACTCAGATCCGGGCCCAGGTCCCTGATGTGAAAAGAAGGCAACGTCAGTATTGTGTTGTTGTTCCGCTGCCACCAAGTGGCTTTAAACATGAATTCTCTTATGATATTTTGACGGGAATGAATTGCCATAACTGGGATTTGTAGTATCCACATTTTTTTGAATGCAAAACTACAAGCCAACTATTGAACCATTGGTTTGTTGGATTCTAGGTAATATTGAAACGAGTCATGTTTTTAAGTCCTCTGACTCTTGCATGTTTCCCCCCAACAGGTCCAACCAGCTGGAGGACAAGATCACTCTGATCAAAGGCCGCATAGAAGACATCAAGCTCCCTGTAGAGAAGGTGGACATCATCATCTCAGAATGGATGGTCAGTACTTATTCACGCACACGTACATACTGTAGGAGTTTGACTGTAGGAATGCAGGACTAAAACCACACAGCTGGATGAATGACCGGTTTAGAAGAGGTGTGTGTGAATTAAGATGTACATAATGGAAATTTGGTAATATTGACAAATGGCTAAAGCCCGGACATCATCACGATACATTCTCAGCATCCAATGCATTGAAAATCCACAGAAGACATTTTAATTGTCGAAGCGCAGGAACAGCACAGATGTAAGTAATAACGTTAATGATAGCTCCATTATTAGTTGTTCAGAGTCAACGTCAACTTTAAAAGTTATTCCCCAAATTCAGTTTCAGTAGGTCTCTACACTTAAAGTTTAATAAAATATTGCTGCTCTGTGTCACCAATATATTTAGAGATACATCTATGTTTTTTGGCCTATTCTGAGGCCAATAAATTTGCTTTCATGTGTGGTGTGAAAATATCTTGTGAGTAGAGCTAGGCGGTAAATCAATTTGACCAATTCATTTGAATTAAAGCTTCAGTAGGTAACACGTTTTTGCCATCATTGGGCATAAAATTCTATAATAACCTTTCAGCATATTGTAATTCAAGTGTTCTGAGAAATATCTAGACTTCTGCACCTTCTCAACACTTAAGAAAATCTCGCCCCTGACAGGAGACTTTGACCAATCACAGGTCATTTCAGAGAGAGAGCGTTCCTATTGGCTGTGCTCCGGCTGGTGGGCGGTGCTTGGTATTTGCTCAGCAGATTTCAACATTTTCATTTTACAGCTAAACAGTGCACTACAAGATGTTTCTGACAACATTTGAGGAGAGAAATAGGCATTAACGTAACAGAATATTGATTCATATTTGATCAGCTCTGCCTAGTTTGACCATTTGGTCAGAGTTTGCAAGTGATTGACAGCTGCTCAGAGACGGCAGACTCCAGATCAGCTCTGATTGGCTGTTTTCCTCCAGTCTGTGAAATCCTTGGAGCACCGGAGGACAGATTTCCTGTCTCATTGCACTACTGTCACGATATAGTGACCGTTTTATAAAAATAACTTTTTTTGAATCATATTTGCTCCATTTCTACCCACTGCTGCTTTAATCCCAATGGGGGAATTAATCTTTGTTTGATTTTGTTAGTCATTTCTATTGTTAAGATAAAAACAAAGGTTATTTGAATAATCCCTTTGTCTTTTGTAGGCCTAGTTTGTTTTTAAGAAGAAAAAGAAATCGATTAAAATCGTTTCACCCAGCCCTATTTGGGAGCTGATTTTCCATCCAACAGTCTTTGAAAACTTAGAACACATACATGGATATATCCAAAATGTAGATGCTCAACTTAATCTCAGATTGGTCCTTTACCAGCCAATGAGTGTGCGAGAGTCCAAGGTGGCAGCAGCAGTGACGCATGTTTTAAACATGGCTTAAACGGGGGCTAAACTCGACCATGAGCTCCTCTGAATACCTAACCAGGAAGAGCAGTCCTCCTTCCCCTTGATGCCCATTTATCAGGGAGATTCTCTGTGGCGATACAGGCGGGACGGCCAAAGTTGAACGCACCGCTGAAGTCATCCCTAATTCATGAGCATCCCATATCTGTCCCCCCTCCACCTCCCCCATCCATCGTGAAACCCCAGGGTCACGAGCAGGGGTCGCCAGCCAGAGCCTTCCCATCCTCTCACCGGGGAAATTGAAATTCGGCGGGTTGACGTGCCGGCGGAGCGGTGAAGGATAGGGGGCGTAATCTCCGATGACACCGGCTCACAGAGCGCTAATAAATCTAAGAATCCCCCAGTCACTTCTCATCATGGCGGCGATGGCAGACATTTCTCAAGAGTGGCCAGAACTTCAATAGCTGCCCTCCGATCTGCCTACATAAAATGGAAAAATGACAGTTGTCACAGGAGTAGACTTTCTGGCCGGTGTAAATGGCTTTAAGACTGTATTAAACTTTAATGGCTTTGTCTCATAGCCAGGTAGTGTCTTATTACCACCGGGAGATTCTGGAGATGTCATCGCTCGATGGAATTGTTTTTCTCTTCTTTTTTTTTTTTTGCTTCAGTCGCCTTGTTTTTATTATCATATAAATCACTTTCTTATCACAATTCTTAGTGAATCTTACACATCATTGAATTCATATGTTTTTAAATCCTAAGTAATTTATAAAATGTTAATTTTCTCAATATAGCTGGTTTAGGAAGTTCTAAAATGACCTTTTATTACAAAATCTAATTTCAAATGTGTTTTACAAAAATATAATTAATTCTCTTTTGTTGTTTCTCAGAGAAACAGTTTTATGTTTACCTTTCCTCCAAACACTCATTCAATGTACAGTGCCTTCAGAAAGTATTCAGACCCCTTCACTTTTTTCACATTTTGTTATGTTGCAGCCTTATGCTAAAATCAATAAAATTACTTTTTTTTCTCATCAATCTACACTCAATACACCACAATGACAAAGTGGAAACAGAATTTTAGAATTTTTTGTAAATTTATTAAAAAGAAAAAACTGAAATATCACATTTACTTAAGTATTCAGACCCTTTACTCAGTACTGAGTTGCAGCAACTTTGGCAGCGATTACAACATCGAGTCTTCTTGGGTATGTCGCGACAAGCTTTGCACACCTGGATTTGGGGAGTTTCTGCCATTCTTCTCTGCAGATCCTCTCAAGCTCTGTCAGGTTGGATGGGGACCGTCGGTGAACAGACATTTTCAGGTCTCTCCAGAGATGTTCGATTGGGTTCAAGTCAGGGCTCTGGCTGGGCCATTCAAGGACATTCACAGAGTTGTCCCTAAGCCACTCCTGAGTTGTCTTGGCTGTGTGCTTAGGGTCATTGTCTAGTTGGTAGGTGAACCTTCAGCCCAGTCTGAGGTTCTGAGCGCTCTGGAGCAGGTTTTCATTAAGAATATCTCTGTACTTTGCTCCGTTCAGCTTTCCCTTGATCCTGACTAGTCTCCCATTCCCTGCCGCGGAAAAACACCCCCAAAGCATGATGCTGCCACCACCATGCTTCACCGTTAGGATGGTATTGGGCAGGTGATGAGTGGTGCCTGGATTCCTCCAGACATGACGCTTGGCATTCAGGCCCAAGAGTTCAATCTTGGTTTCATCAGACCAGACAATCTTGTTTCTCACAGTCTGAGTGTCCTTAAGGTGCTTTTTCGCAAACTCCAAGCGGGATTTCATGTCCATCTGGCCACTCTGCCATAAAGCCCAGATCGGTGGAGTGTTGCAGTGATGGTTGTCCTACTAGAAGTTTCTCCCATCTCCAAACAGGATCTCTGGAGCTCAGCCAGAGTGACTATTGGGTTCTTGGTCACCTCCCTTACCAAGGCCCTTCTCCCCCGATTGCTCAGTTTGGCCGAATCCTGGTTGTTCCAAACTTCATCCATTTAAGAGTTATAGAGGCCACTGTGCTCTTGGGGACCTTCAATGCTGCAGAATTTTTTTGTAGCCTTCCCCAGATCTGTGCCTCGACACAATCCTGTCTCTGAGCTCTTCAGGCATTTCCTTCGACCTCATGGTTTGGTTTTTGCTCCGATATGCATTATCAGCTGTGAGACCTTATATAAACAAGTGTGTGCCTTTGCAAATCATGTCCAATCAATTGAATTTACCACTGGTGGACTCCATTCAAGGTGGAGAAACATCTCAAAGATGATCGAGGGAAATGGGAGGCACCTGAGCTAAATTTCAAGTGTCATAGCAAAGGGTCTGAATACTTAAGTAAATGTGATATTTCAGTTTTTCCTTTTTAATAAATTTGCAAAGATTTCTAAAATTCTGTTTCCACTTTGTCATTGTGGTGTATTACGTGTAGATTGATGAGGAAAAAAAGTAATTTTATTGATTTTAGCATAAGGCTGCAACATAACAAAATGTGAAAAAAAGTGAAGGGGTCTGAATACTTTCTGAAGGCACTGTATATAGATTCTGTAATTACCTTCCTTTATAGTAGTTTTCATTGTGTCAGGGCGGAGTCCGCCATTCCCACGCTGGATTCACAGGAAACTTGCATATCAATCCAGAGTTATTGAGAGGCGAAGTCTCTCCCTTTCCGGTGGATCACCATGGGACCTTATTTCAGAAAATAAATACGAACGGTAGTCAACGGCGAGAGAAATATTTGTTTTATCCCATTTCAATTGCTCCATGAATCACACACATGCTGTTTGTCAATTTAAAAGATAACTTTGCAAGTTGAGATAGTCACAGTTCGTCGTGGGTTTGTCGTAGCATCATTTAGTTTAGTGTGAAACCGCTCAGTGAACTACATCTCTCGTCTCGTACAATATACGTCACCAACACTAGCTAGCTAGCTAGCTAACTTAGCTATGTTCCACGCACAAATGAAACGTTGTCTTATCTGATGTGTTTTATCCAGCGACTCCTGGTCTTTATATCAGCCAGGAAGAGAAAGAAAGAGCCTGACCCGTTGCTGGTGTGAGTTCATCCCAGTAGGAAACACACAGGCATCGTAGCTTCAGAGAGAGAGAGACGTCAGTTACGTGACTTTTGGGTGTGTCGTCTTTCTAATAATGTATTTTCACAGTCTGATACTTCAACAGTTTTACAAAAAACTGAGACTTTCTGGACTTGCAAAATGATCTTTTAAATTAAACGTGTGATTCAAGGTGCAATTCAAAAAGGATAAAAGAAATATTTGTCTCTCTCCGTTGACTATCGTTCATATTCTTTCCGAAATAAAGTCCAATGGTGGTCCACCATGTAATGTAGTAATGGAACAAGAAGGAGCAGCCATCGAATGTTTGGCTGCTCTGTAAGTAGATACACCAGATAGATAGATTGTTTGCTGCCCCCAAGTTTCTAGGACCTGTAGTATTAACCGCACCTGCCATTACCACGGTAACCCCAAATCGATCAGAATTGAAATCTTAAGGATTATAACTTTAAAGTAACTTTGATTACTCTCGTCTCCTCTCTCACTCTTGTCTTACGCTCTGTCCACACTGGGAACGTCAGGATCACGAGGCAGCTGCGTCGCATGGCGGCTGCATGATTGACACATCGGGTGTTCACACCAGCTGCGTTTCTGCTGCTGACAGCCCTTTCTTTCTACATAGAGTTTGCCTTTCCTAATGGCCATTTCATTTCATTATAAATATCATTTATATTTATTTTAGACAGAGAAAGGTTAAGAAACATGTGGTAATTTGTAAATAATAGTAATAATCCACAATTAAAACCCCGTACTATAATCATTCATGGAGCTCTGCAAGTCACTGCATGTTCCACAGCACTGTCCTGCACACATTTCAGAATAAAAGCCTCTAGTTAACAAATGAAGGCATTCTGTTCACAGAAAAAATGCTTGGGGGCTTTTATTTTGAAATGAAAGCAGGCAGTATTGATTTAAAAACAAGTCTTTACTTTTTTTCATCTCCGTAACATTTTCTACAGATAGAGACATCGAAACTGTAGTAATGTAGCGGGTATGATGTTAATATACAGTCAATAGATCACTTTCACTGTCTGTTGCTGCTGTGAACTGCGCACGGCTCGCGTCCAAAATAGGCAAGACCTAGAATCTCTAGAAGATATGCAGCTGAGATGCGCGTCTCACGCGGGCAGTGTGGCTCCTCTAACTTCTTAACACGGACGCCAAAATAAAAAACGAAAGGTAATGCAGCCGCCACGCACTCTTGACGTTCCCAGTGTGGACGAGGCTTTACTCTTGACTCCTGCAATATATATAATAATAATATAAATATGGCAAATAATGGAAGAAAACAACATCAAACTGCTGTATCTATGTGGATCTATGTAATCAGGGTTTAACACATTGGAGGCGTGCTAATGCCTCCAACAGAGAATGTCCAAATTAGGTCAAAGCAATTGGAAGGTATGTACAGGAGGGAATTGTGCAACTAAGAATAGATTAGCATCTCACACTTTGCAGGCTTTGTATTCCTTCCTCTGGATTTTAGGAATGTAGGACTGATGAAATAAAAAGGAAAGGGATGAGGGGAAAAACGAGTTAGAAGACCAGAACTTAAAACTGAGAACCTTCCGCACAGCCACCCTGTAGTTAGTCTAGGTAGAAAGTGAATTATAACAGTCTGGTGAGTTTGTTGTCACTGAACAGTGTAATTAATCTGAAATTTGTAGAATGAATGGTTCAACAAATCTCGGTGGATGAAGAGAGAGAGCCGTGGGCTTACTGTGGCAAAGAAAAGCATCACTCCTTTGAAGAAAAGCAAAACAAAAAGTACATTCATCTATCTTCACATGTGTTGTGATTGAAAGTGTTGTTCTCTGGCCTGGAAAGTAGTCTATATTGAGTAGAAGGAATTCAGTGAAAAATGCTTGGGACTTTGAAAAGGCATTAATTCCAGAGAGACTGTGGACAAATGCAGTACAGACATTAAAAAACAGAAAATTACTGAAGAACAGAATGACAGCTTGTTGCTAATGCTTTAAAGTGTTTGCATTAGGGATGTTCACAATTAATTGACCAACATCACTTCATAGTGCTACTAGTGGTCAAAAACACAGGATTCCTTTAAAGCTTCAGTAGGCAGTATATTTTTGGCATAATTGGGCAAAAATTCCATAATAACCTTTCAGCATATTGTAATTCAAGTGTTCTGAGAGATAACTAGACTTCTGCTCCTCCTCGTGGCTCTGTTTTCAGGCTTTAGAAAATGTAGCCCGTGACGGGAGCCTTTGACCAATCACAGGTCATTTCAGAGAGAGAGAGCGTTCCTATTGGCTGTGCTCCGGCTGGTGGGCGGACATGGCTCAACATGGCCGCGTCACAAACTTTCTCATTTTACAGCTAAACCGTGCACTACAAGATGATTCTGAAAACATTTGAGGAGAGAAATAGGCATTAACGTAACAGAATATTGATTCATATTTGATCAGCGCTGCCTAGTTTGACCGTTTCATCAGAGTTCACGAGTGATTGACAGCTGGCAGCTGGACGGCAGACTCCAGATCGTCTCTGATTGGTTGTTGTCCTCCAGTCTGTGAAATCTTGCAGATGCCATTAGGAGCACAGGAGGACAGACAGGCACATGATATTTTTCAGATTACCTGTCTCATGCACACACACCAACATTTTATCTGGGATACTGGGTTGAAATTTAACCCCCATCTTTGCAGATGCTATTTTACACCCTCACATTGCAGTAGATGATTTATATTATTATGTAAGTATAGACAAATATTGACGTCTATAACACTCACAAATTATGAAATGATGATGAAAAAAAAGAGTTGAGTATTACTTTAAAGGAACAGTGTCTAAGACTTGGTGGCATCTAGTGGTTTGGTTGCAGATTGCAACCAGCTGAGTATCCCTCCGGTCACTCCTCCCCTTCCAAGACTGCGGTAACGTGAGCCGCAGAGTGCAAAATCATGGTAACGCCGTTCACCTCGCTCAGAGGCCATCCTTACCATAATAACACTACTTTTGGAGCAACGGAAGTCAGACGGCGACTGGCGGTACCACGGTTTTGCACTCTGCGGCTCACGTTACCACAGTTTCACAAGCATGTCGGAGAACATGGCAGAGCTAAATGGCGGACTATGTGGAGACAAGCCCCCAGGAAGAGCGCCGGTCGTTTATGGCAATTTTCGTAGTGGCTAAACGGCGGTACTACAACTTCTGTGTCCATCATGTGATAGACCCAAAATCGCTTTTTCCCATAGACATCGCGAAAGACACGTCTGTAACTCAGAGGATAATTTTTTTGAGGTGAATCAACTCCCCAGTATGAACACTTGAATAGCCCTTATTTAAATCATTAGGTCCTAAAAGTTGTAAAACGCACTAATAGCTGAATCCAGAGTTATTTCCCTTCCTCTGTTCGTGTGAATGAGACCCAGACCAAGGCTGGAGCGAGGGCTGGGAGGTGGCTACTGCGCCTGCTCTGTGGACCCAATGGATGCGGAAGATCTGAACAACTCTCATAGGAATGAATGGGAGCCTGCCTACAACGCCAGTTCTTTTAATACATCCATGTGTGAAGAGGACCCGCTCCCTATGTCGATATGAATGGCTCATTCTAAGCTAACGAAAACGCAACTATTCTTAATTTCAGGTAATTATACACTAATGAAAACATAGTTATGAATACTATATTCCATTTCTGCTAATAGATCCCCTGAAATGTTCCACACTATTCTTTTAGCTGTCCATATACCAGCAAATTGTAGCTTTATAGAAATAACCTTGCAAGTTTTATCATGAATTAATAAGTTACCTGACAATTAAGGCTGTTTATGGAAGAGAAACGAAGGATTAAATCACTGAAGTCCAGCTGTCAGAGTTGTTGGAGCGAGCAGACAGACGGTGGTTACAGGGCTAATAGACAGAGATGGGTGATGAATGTGGTGTATCTGTGGTGGTGGTGGTGGTGGATGAAAAGGGGGCAAATGTGTGTCTGTCTGCTGTGGCAGTGTTTGAGAGACTGCCTTTAGCAGCACCGCTGTCATTTCATAACTCACGACATTGATCGGTTCTCTTTCTCAGCACGCCGAAAAACAAACAGTGCAGAGCAGATAAGAGAGTGGGGGGGCTGACGGGGAGGAGGAGAGCCGAGTCCCCCCAAAGGCTAAATAAAGATTGTCACTCCGAGATCAATCACAGCTGATGGGCCTGCTAGCATGATAGTGTTTAATGGCACGGACGCACGAATACGGACACGAGAGGAGACTGTCAGAGGAGAGTTGGCTTTCACAAACTTTTGTTACATAATACTAGAGTTGAAGCATCAAAGCTTCAGTAGGCAGAATGTTTTTGGCATCATTGGGCCAAGATTCCATAATAACCTTTCAGCATATTGTAATTCAAGTGTTCTGAGAGAAAACTAGACTTCTGCACCTGCTCATGGCTCTGTTTTCAGGCTTTAAAAAATCTAGCCCGTGACAGGAGACTTTGACCAATCACTGGTCATTTCAGAAAGAGAGCCTTCCTATTGGCTGTGCTCCGGCTGGTAGGCGGTGCTTGGTATTTCTTCAACTGTTTTCAACATGGCTGCCAGATCACAAACTTTCTCATTTTACAGCTAAACAGTACACTACAAGATGTTTCTGAAAACATTTGAGGAGAGAAATAGGCATTAACGGCAGCTGGACGGCAGACTCCAGATCAGCTCTGATTGGTTATTTTCCTCCGGTCTGTGAAATCTTGCAGATGCCGTTAGGAGCACCGGAGGACACAGAGGATGTTTTTTTTTCAAATTACCTGTCTCATGCTCTAGTGTCAGGATATTGTGACCGTTTTATAAAAATAACTTTTTTTTAATCATATTTCTACCCACTGCTGCTTTAAGTGTCTGAAGTTTATTCCAGTTCCTCCGACTACCAGTTCCTTTCTTTTCACAAGTTCAACAATCATTTCGGGAGAAATCACAAAATTGTTAAATGCAGCCAGGAGGCATGCTGTGCTTTGAGTAAGGTTGGTCTCTCATGTCATCTGATCAGTATGAAATCATTAACTAGTGCAGTGCCCGTTCAGAGCGCGTGCCCGTCCGGAACAGGCAGATTACCTGGCCCCTAGAAGTTCCGCTTGCAGTGTTGTCGAAGACCGCGGTATGGCTGCTTGAACCCGCAAAGTGTGAAGTTGATTGGATGAACGGTTCTCAAGATATACGAAGGACAATCATAAATACATACATACACAGACAGTATATAGTTGGATGATGCTGCTACAGCGCCACCTATAGGCCAAATGGCACCAAATTTGTCATGGTCACTCAGACATCATATCTATACATGTCCACCAAATGTGTTGTTCGGGTGTTTGGGTTCTCGGCAGTAAGTCAGACTCGGTGGGGGTTGGCCTCTGCCAGGGCTGTGCTTTGTCATCAATCCTGTTCGTGATATTCATGGACAGGATATCGAGGCGTAGTCGGGGGGATGAGGATTTGCAGTTCGGTGCGCTGAGGATCTCCTCGCTGCTTTTTGCAGATGATGTGGTCCTGTTGGCATCATCGGTCTGTGACCTCCAGCACTCACTGGATCGGTTCGCAGCCGAGTGTGAAGCAGCTGGGATGAGGATCAGTACCTCTAAATCTGAGGCCATGGCCCTCAGCAGGAAACCGATGGATTGCCTTCTCCAGGTAGGGAATGAGTCCTTACCCCAAGTGAAGGAGTTCAAGTACATCATGGTCTTGTTCACGAGTGAGGGGACTATGGAACGTGAGATTGGCTGAAGAATCGGAGCAGCGGGGGCGGTATTGCATTCGCTTTACTGCACCGTTGTGACGAAAACAGAGCTGAGCCAGAAGGCAAAGCTCTCGATCAATCTCCGTTCCTACTCTCATCTATGGTCATGAGGGCTGGGTCATGACCGAAAGAACTAGATCGCGGGTGCAAGCAGCCAAAATGGGTTTCCTCAGGAGGGTGGCTGGCGTCTCCCTTAGTGATAGGATGAGAAGCTCAGTCATCCGTGAGGGACTCGGAGTAGAGACGCTACTCCTTTGCGTTGAAAGGAGCCAGCTGAGGTGGTGCGGGCATCTAGTAAGGATGCTCCCTGAGCACCTCACTAGAGAGATGTTCCAAGCACAACCAGCTGGGAGGAGGCCACGGGGAAGACCCAGGACTAGGTGGAGAGATTATATCTCCACACTGGCCTGGGAGCGCCTCAGGATCCCCCAGTCAGAGCTGGTTAATGTGGCCTGAGAAAGGGATGTTCCCCCCCTGCTGGAGCTGTTGCCCCCACGACCTGACCCCAGATAAGCGGTTGAAGATGATGTGATGTGATGATGATGTCCACCAAATGTGGTCACAACAGCTCAAAGTGTTCAGGAGATATGACATTTTATTCGTAACATAAGCCCTGCCCACAGGATTTGAGCTAACTTTAAAGGCCAGCTATAGCAAAACTGTGTGGAATAGGGTGACAACAAAAAAATCAGATTTGGACACAATCCAAATGGTGGAAAATAAATCTGGATGCAAATGGGCGTGGCTTATATAGATAGATTTGTCTGGACCCCCAAAATCCAGGACAAAATGATTTTGTTTCTGAGAGTTAAGGTTATTAAGTTACAAGCTGAAAGGTAAAGTTCATTGTTATAGTGCCACCATCTGGGCAAATTACACCACATTTGACACTGCATTCTATCGGGTCCCCAGCAATACACCCACCTAGAGTGAAGTTAATCAGACGAACGGTTCTCAAGATATGCGAAGGACATACAGAAAGAGAGACGGACAGAGATTCCTCACTTTATAGTTATAGATATATCTTGCATAAGAAGACATTTTGAATCTCAAACTGCCCAAAATAACTTTAATTATCTTCATTACATTGAACACTAACTGATGATACAGAAAACTATGATAGAAACTAAGCGTTGACTTTTCCTTGAAGAAATAATGTAGTCTTTTGCTGTGGATGCTGAACCGGCATCATGTATCGTCGTCTTGGTAACAGTTTGTGTATGGAGGCGAAGGCCAGTGTCCCTGAGCTTATTGAGGTAACTCACCTTGGGGAAACTCTCCTAGAATGTCAAATTGGTCTTCAGTTTCATTAAAATGTGAACGGAACCCTGAACAAGAAAAGTGTCAAAGAGCTCAGTTGAACTTCTCTGCTGTGGAGACGGTTTTTTCGTGCCCACATCTCTAATATTTTACCCTGAGGTGAACATAGTTTGACTACAAAACAAGTATCACCCGCATACACGCACATACACACACACAACACACACACGAATACACAAAGTCCGAGTCATTGTGTGTGGTAGAGGGGTGAAGTCAAATTAATGGCAGCCCTTCCTCTTTAGCCTCATTATCAGTGCTGGAAGACTCACCTGCCCAAGAAGAGAGTGGTAGTCATCAGTCATCCTGTCCTTCAGTCTGCCTGACTGTCTCACACACACACACACACACACACACACACACACACACACACACACACACACACACACACACACACACACACACACACACACACACACAAACACCTAAAAGAACATCGTCCAGTTAGGTGAAACAGGGCAGCATTATTCTAAATTTGTAGTAAATAAAAACACAAGAAAAAGGTTAAAGTACAGAGTCTTTGCTTTGCACCTCGTATTGATAAAATCCAAACTTTACCTGGGTAACAGGGGCGTGCACAGACATTTTGAGGGGCTGTTCCTCTAACCTGAAAAGGGTTCGCATTCTGGCGATGATTTCTATCCCTGGAAAAGGCACCAATTTATGCATGAAAAGTATAAAATAAAACATTTTCCTTTCCAAAAGTATACTACTAGTCTTTCTGATCAAAAAACGACTTCTTTTAAAGACAGGGTTGACGATGTTCTCCAGTCTCCACTGTTTGTTATATCGGTTGAAATGGTCTTTACACCCCGACAGCGATCCATTACTGATGAGCTCTGAAAAAGGACCGGAAAAGAGCCGTCATCTGTAGCTGCTGTAATCCTGTAAAAACGTCTACCAATCACTGCCTCGCGGTCCACTTGGAAAGAACCAATCAGATGCCTCTCTGCCTCCCTGCCTGTACTTCTTTCATAATAACATATGTGACTGCACAATTTCTGTTATTCCGACTGACTGTCAGTAGTGCAAATATCAACGACAGATACAATCCTCCTGCTGAGGATTTTGCCCACTGACACTTTGGTTAACTATTTTCATTATAAAAATAAGGAACATTTTATATACTTCTGTATTATATTGTACAAACACAGAATAAACACTTTCCCAAAATGCAACAGGACACAGTAGGCTATAAAACTGAAAAGCATCTCTTATGTTATGAAATTGAAAATTTTATCCCATTCTGCTTTTACGTCTAAAGGCTGCTTGAAAGCAGCGAGGATGTTTGTTTTTTCCTTGTCCCGGTGATCGGCACATCTGGGTGATACCAACGATTTGAATGCGTGTTATGCATGTTGGATGCGTTTCCATTCACATCCCCTACAACGGTGAAACAACGCCAACACACCGTCCTCATCTTGTACACGACTTTCTCTCCGTTGCTGAATGGTAACGCACAAGCGGGTCTTCCAGCTCCGGCCGGGGGGGGGGGCAACTCATCAAAGAGGGCAAATGGGCTGTTGCTCAGGCAACTTCAGCCCAGTTTTGTGCACATCCATGCTGGCATTATCAAGTTTTTTTAAACCCAGTCATTCATCAGTCATCCAACTCATCACATAGGCTTGTATTTTCATAAATGTGTCATTTCACAATAAGTCAGAGAGACACGTTTCCTGTCAGTACACCAGTATGCGACTCTATTTTTCCCCCTTCATGCCAAGTGAAGCATAGGCATATATAGCCATATAGACAGCCATTTACTACAAGTGGGTGGTATATAAACAGCCACAATGCAATTCAACACAATAATATCTGCTGTATGCAATGTTGCATTTCACTCATCTGGTCAAAACATCCGCAGGAGAGGAGTGACTGCTCTCTGGTTTGAATAACAATGCTACATGCAGAACATGAACCTGACGGCCTGAAATATCCCTCAAACAGACATTCCCATAAACCCAAACCCATAATCCTGCACTGCTCAGTTGACATTGTTTTTGTGGAGAGAAATGGCCTCCGTGTTCCCTAGAAATGATTAATTTAATAACAGCTCGTGAATGCTTGGACAAGTACACAGCCGTATACAAGTACATTAGGATTTTTATAGTGTATATGTCAGTTCACAGCTATAACTTTTTATATCACAAAGGCACACAAAGGCAGGCATTGTTTTATTTTTATGCTGCTGACTTTGACCTTAAAACAAAAAATGAGTTTTCATATTAAGGTGCCTTTCCCAAAGCCCAAACAGTAAATCCATGCATCGAGAAATGATGCGTGCTTGTATGCAATATCAGATTATCCGGTTTTGATACAATCTACTGCTGACATGATGGAGTTTTACAGCCCGTAAAACCCACAGACTGTATAGAAGAAGTGGACGTAGTACAATCAGACTTCTTTTTGCAACCAGAGGAGTCGCCCCCTGCTGACTGTTAGAAAGAATGCAAGTTTAAGGCACTTCAGTATTGGCTTCACTTTTCAGACCCGGAGGTTGGCAACAAGATAGATATGTTGTGCTCTCTTTATTCACTTATTTGTTCATTAGTATTTAGATAAAGACTTTATTGAATAGAAAACGAGAATTGCACTCGGAGTGCGCAGACCTCCGCTAACGCAGGACATTATAAACATATCGGTTACGTGAGGAGGTCGGCTTCTTATTAACACGGTGTGTTTCCGTGTAACGTATCGGTGGATGCCTCTCTCATTCAGCAGCCTTGTTATGTCTGTATAACGTTACACTACGTTGTCTCTCATCCCGTCATCTACAGCTTTTTTCTTTCGCTCCGCGGACGGCCAGCAGCTCCCGCACATACATCCATACGGTGGGGTCACGCATCATCAACGCGTCATCTGGTACACTGCGCATGTGTTATACCCTGTGGTTTTAATGTTCAGGCTGATCCAAATCCTTAAAAATATTCCTGAATCTGGATCATGATCCGGATCGCCACCAAAATCTAATGTATTGTTCATTGTGCCACACCCCACCCCTTCAAAAAAAATTCATTCAAATCCATCACGGACTTTTGGAGTAATCCTGCTAACGGACAAACCAACAAACCAACAAACAAACAAACAAACCAACGCCAGTGAAAACATAACCTCCTTCCTAGGCCTAGGCCTTGGCAGAGGTAATAATCTCAGATCTTTGAAAAGCTGCTAAACTTAGAGGTGCTATTGATAACATTGATAACATTCAGCCACTAGATGTCGCATTCTCCCTCGACCGTTCCATTGAATTCACTTCACAACTAGTCGTTGTCAGGCTCTTACCGTCAGTCTCAGCCATTTATCAGTTTTTCCACACTAACTGACGACCCAGAGATACCACATGATACCAACTTTGTTATATTATTGGCTCACAAGCCTTGTTAGAAGTGGGAACCAAACACATAGCTTCTGCAGAGATAAACAAAACATTCATTTTGAACCCTGCCAAAATTTTTAGAATGATTCATTTACAATCACAATATTTTTTTCAGGAAAAGCCATTCTTTTTATTCGTCACCTTTCAAAAAGAAAGGTGAAAAACAAATATTTGTCCACATAAAAAAAAACTTTAAATAGTAAAGGCACCGTATTTCACTGACCTCTCTGGTTGAAGTCTGCACATTGAGGCAAAGACCGCTGAGCTGCACAGCTAATCGGGAAATTTGGTGGCATGAATATGGACAAAATCTAACAATAATGGATACATGCATATCTTAGTGAAAATGTGCCATTTTCCTTCTAATCTTTTGTGTCTTAAAAATCATTTCCATACTTGATTGAAATGTTTTACCGGCCATGGAAATTATCGTACCATCTTCTGAAAGCACACGATGTTCTTATCATTGATTTCAGAAGAGCCGCGGCTTCTAATAACCTTGTAGCTATACTGCAAATTACTTTGCTGCTACACTATCTTTCCCCTCTATCTCTCATTTGCATGCCTTTAAATGGAAATTAGGCTGTTATTGGAACCTGCACAATGTACACTCGCTGGGCGTTAACGCACCGAAATCTATTACTCGGATGTGTGTGTGATATGTTTATGCTAATTTGGCGTCACCTGACCGTAGACCACTATAGAAGAGGCTTGTTTGACGAAGAGGCGCTGCCTTCTGTGTTCAGTCGAGCATGGAAGTAGTCGCAGAAAACACACACATTCATGCGCGCGCGCCATCTCCTTTATTTTGCCTCGGCCCCTCCTGGGACTGGAAGTGATGATGATCTGCAGTAATTGAGGAAGACGTATGTTGAATGCAGTAGGAGAGAGGAGGTACTGGAGGGCGGAGGAAAGTGTAAACTGCTGATGCAGATTTTGTACCAAAACGCCTCTTGGTACCTATAATTGACAGCCACTCCGTCTCCTATGGGTTGATGGACACGGAAATCTGTAAATTGTAGCACGCTAAGCCTTTTTTCAACCCTCTGCCTGCAGCAACTAAAGACAGAAAGACATTGCAGGAGTAATTATAAAAGTTGCCACTGTAGAGTTTATAAAGAAAACTCAAACTTCAGAGTGTTTCTGTGAAGTGTTGGGACGACTCCAAAATTCTACACATAAGTAACACAGCTGTAAAAGTGTATTTGCCGTTTTTCTTTTTGTGTATGTGTGTGTGTGTGTGTGTGTGTGTGTGTGGTAGCCCACTCAGGGGAATGTGTTTTATATGCTAATTCGGTTAATGTGTATAAGCTGCTCCAGCCCATTCTCATTAGGTTTTCATTAGTCTCTTTTATGGAAATGCACAGTGACTATACTGCAGAGCATCGCCTGCACCAGCCGGGCTGCCTGACAGTAAAGCTGAGCCGCTTCCTCACACTAAAGCCTCGTTTCCACACACAGCTCTGTGAACGTATGCAAGTCAACCGGAAGTCCGTTCTTTCCAACGGGAATCTCCGTGATCTCTCAATGTGTTTGCGAAACTCCTCCTTCAGTTTGCTTCTTTTTATTTTCAGTTCGGTATTTGCCTCGAGTGTGTTGAAAAATTTGAACTTTTGCGGCATATTTTGGACAGACCGTGTGCACTCTGTGTGTCTCAGGAAGTTAGCATTTTATGCACAGGAAGTTAGTTTAGTTTTAATTTTTTACTTTATTTGACAGCAACGGGGCATATTGATAACATTTCGGAAAGTATGCCAGTCAGTCAGAAAGGCTGACTTTCATCTGTAGTCCCCCCCGGATACTTGCCAAACCTGAGACCTTAAAAATAGGGAAGATTTCAAAACCCAAGCAGGAGATCTGAGGGTGTTCTCCCCCAGAAAAATAAGGTTTCAGAGACTTTGTTTCCTGCATTAAGGTGACTTTAAAAGAATAAAAATAACAAAATAAGAAGTACGCTGCGACAGTATTTTTATGTTAAACTTTTAATTTGACCTTTAATTCTCGGGAAAAGAAGCTGAATAATTCGCCCCTCTGCTGTGAACTTGTGTGAATCTCTGGCATAAACTAAAATTGCATTTCCTTGCGCACTCCATAAACTATAAAGAATTACGGACACAAAATAAAATAACAAATGTGGAAATGAGGCGTAAAGCCAAAATACTTTCCGTGTCTGCGAGTACGTGAGGGTCTGACGTCCACGTACCACCAATTTGTTGTGGCTGCGCACAGACTTGCTACAAGTGGTATCGTAGCCATGTACTGCGCATGTGTGGAACGTGTCCTCCAAGCAGACACGTACAAACAGAACTACTACACCTGCGTGGCGTCCGCAGCTGTCTGTGTACGCACATGTTTGGGAGTATAATCAAGGTCCGTCTGTGTCACTGAGCCCGTAGCCAGACGGATCGATTGGAGGAAATGGTATCAAAAAAATGAGTCTGCTGTTGAGATTTAATCTTGTTTTTTTTAACACAAATGAATAAAGATTATGTGAAAGTGAGATAAAGGAGAGAGTTGGGCAGCTGAAGTCTTTGTTTTTCTTGTTGCAGTTTTTACCTGAAAGTTTTCAACAACTCTTGATTTACTGGTATTGATCAACCAACATGTCGACAGCAGATACCGAAAGATCATTTTGTGATACAGATCAGTAAATAGTAAATAGCGTAAACCTTAACACTTAAAGGAAATACTTCAATAATTTTTTTTTTTTTTTTACTGAGAGATTTGAAGATCAATATCAATTTCATTTGTGTGCGTTCAATACAGAGAATTCATGACCTAGAGAATAAACTGGAGGCAGGAGGAAACCGCTAGCGTTGCTTGCTTTCCAACAAATTCAAACGTATTGTACATGTTTAATGTGGATTTGAAATGTGTACAAATATGAAATATTGTGTTTTTAATGAGATAGAAATAGTTTGCACCTTGGCGCTTTTGACCAACCAACAACAGTTGGGTCCAGTGACTGTACAAGCCTCTCAGAAGTTCTGTGCTTGTGGTGATGTTGCTGATATGTCGATGATACACCAATCTCCTGATTCCATACTTTCACGATACTCGGGTGCAGATTCGATATGTATTGCGATTTTTAAGTATTGCGATTCAATATTACGATTTATTGCAATTTTTGATAACACAGTTCAATCATAAACTTCTAGGGACATTTACTTTGGAAAAATATCAAAATGAATACAGTAAGAATGTTTGATTTTCAGCATGTATGTAGTCAAAGATGTCCTGAAGTCAAATATATCATTGTCATTGTCAGGAAGTATTTCTTCTTTTTTTTTTCCAGCAACCCAAAAATCAAAGAATATGACATTTTCTTTTAATTTATAGGGGACATGTATGTACAGTATTTTGTATATACAGTTCCTTTTGTTAACACTTTATTCTGAAAACCAGACGTAGTCACACGTGTATTCTTCCTCTAACTTCGCCAAGTCTATCAGGAGCCCTGGCGGTTTCCTCGTTTCGGATGCAACTCCAAAACATGGAATAAAAATAACTTTTATCACAAACTTCACCGGTCAGACTAGATAAGATGAAGGGATGACTCATCTTCGCACCTGCATCTTGCCCTGCAGCATTTTGCTGAATGTGTAGTAATGGGAGGAATTATTTTAAAACTTGAACTTTTAATTAAAAACGCTGAGGCACCGTTGATCTGAGTGTGATGAAACTGTGAGGGATATTACATTTGAGCGCTGTGTTCTCGTAATTAAAATATCAGCACTGACTGGCCTGAAGGATGCCTCTGTGTCATGAAAAGTTCAACACTATTACACTGTCCTCCTCATACCGGACTGATCTTCTACACTGATACGGCCCGAAACTGCTACATCATCCGGTTTTGATTGAACTTTTAGTGACGACACATGGTATATGATCACCTGCGTCATTCAGGACTGACGACACATTCACGTAGAGGTTGAAGTATTCTGGCAAAATCTAATCCAACTCAAACTTTTGCTTCAGTTCCAGCCCTCCTCACATCCCATTCTAATGGCACAGTGTGTTTCTGTGTTTTTGGTGATTAACATTGCAGATGTATAAATTAGGGGGTGTGGTACATGCTGCTGGGAGGACGTGGAAGCCAGCAGGAGGGGACAGTAATCCTGGAGCATTGTTGACAATAAAAGTAAGGTGTGACTCCGCTTTCGGGCATCTCTCTCTCTCATATCCTCTTCCCTTCAAGAGAAGCAGTGTCCCGTGAAATTGGGATCTAAATTACGAGGCTGGTGTTCTCTGTGTGAGGGTTTTTAAAAATGACCCGCTCGGCTGCTAAGGACGTGGACTGGACCACGACAGTCAGTAGCCGACCCGACTTTGGTCCGAGACCGGTCCGCTGTCGATAAACGCAGAGAACGTTTCCCTTTATCGCCTCGCGGAGGATGAGCCGGTTATATCAGCTTCATCGGTGTCATCATTATCAGCTCGGGGCCCACGACAGAGATGGTGACGATGTTGGGAGTTAGTTATAAATCAGGGCTGTTTCCCCTGTTTGTCTGCCGCTCACTCTCCTCTCCGTTCTCCAATAGAAGGTTGTCTTTATTTGAATAATAAGGCTCTTATCTCAGTGAATTACTATTCTGCTGGCCACTGCATCCTCTCTACATCACTCTGTCTTGCTCCTCCTCTCTCCTCCTCCTCTACTTTGTCTTCATCATACAACCCCCCCCAAACGTCCTCTCATTCAGTCTTTATCTTTTGTCCTGGCCCTCACCTCTCCTTGTCCCTCTTTCCCCTCCACCGAAGAGAAAGTAGAGATTTTGGTTTCTTATTTTGTTTTCACACTTATTGGTCTTCATTTAAACGATTGTGTCGCCGTAGAGCTGCTTCCATCTTGTTTGGATGGGTCCAGCGCTCCAACATAGTGGTAGCGAGCCATTTCCCAAGATGTAATTGACATTTTTTTCAGCACTTTTATGAGTCATTCCTTGATAAAGGCCAGTGTATTGACAAAACACTCTTCCTTGTATTATTGTTCCTGTCGGTTGGCCTGGCCGCTTTTTGTGTTTTGTGTCCCGTGTTCACAACTTTCAGTGTCACTGTATAAATGTAGTAGTTTTAAGCCCAACCATGTTGTTTTTTCCTAAACCTAATTAAGTGATTTTGTTGCCTAATCTTAAACAAGTGTTTTGGTTTAAAGCTTCAGCAGTCAGTATATTTTTGGCATCATTGGGCAAAAATTCCATAACAACCTTTCAGCACAACCTCAGATCAGCTCTTACTGCTTGTTTTCCTCCGGTCTGTGAAATCTTGCAGATGCCGTTAGGAGCACCGGAGGACACCAGAGGAACATGATTTTTTTCAGGTTACTTGTTTCATGTACTACTGTCACGATATAGCGACCGTTTTATAAAAACAACTTTTTTTAATCATATTTGCTCCAATCTCGCCTACTTCAGCTTTAATTCACAACATTAAGCACGTGTTTACTGCGTCCAAAAAGTGATGCAGATGTGTCTGACAAAGCGTCAGCATGTAACAAGTTGGGATCAGAACACATTGGATGATTTTGAGCTATAAAAATAAAATCCAGCTTGTAATAATTTGTTTTCCCCTTTGTGCACCTCCTTTTTCCTCTACACTGGACCTGTAAACCTGTACAAAATACAGAATAATCGACATTGTCAGGTCATGGGTAAAGCTGATGATTAAGCACTAATGTGATTTATTCCAGAATGAATGTCCATATCAGAATTGCTCCAGAAATCCATATCAAGGCATGTCAGGCTTCATAGATCTACAGTGAACACGCAGACAAATTCTTCATCGTGATGGGGACCAAATATCCAGATTGAAAATTGAATTATTTTTCCTTGTGCTTTTGTTTTGATCGTAAAACACAGATCTGAAAGCACTGATGGGTGTTTTTGATCCTGAAGGAGCCAGTCAGCGTTGTCACAGCTTTGAACGGACTGATACGGGTCATCAGTTCCAGTAAAGTGTGCATGTAGTGATTTTGCTCCACCTCCTTGTCCCAGATGGAGATATGCCCTCCCATATGTCTGAACCCGCTCCAAATATTGTGCACATAAACACCATAGTGAAGGGGACCAGCGTCGCAGCTCTCGGGCTTATCCGATTGGTCGATCTGCTGGTTGGAGGGGTTTGAGGTTGAAAAAGCCATTTGTCAGCAGTACCTGCCACTCAGGTCGAAGCCAACAAGATGTGGACAAAACTCAATTTCAGCGTTAATGGAATAATACCACGGTTAATGTGCCGTCTACTGGAGCAGAACAGGAGGTCAACTCAGGGTCAAACCTTTGGATGTTGGGTGGCAGACCACGTGGGCACATCACTCAATTCACAGTCAACAGCTAATTCAGCATTCATTTCCACCGCAGTTATCTTGAATTTAAAAAATGATTGGATTGTCCAGCGGTTCTGTAGTTTCCTCCGTTTATTACCTGCCATGAGCTTCCAACGATACCATATAACGCTGTATTAAACTTGTTCCAGAAGATACCTGGGTAATAATGTGTACTTCCTCTGTTTCCAGGGTTACTTCCTGCTGTTTGAGTCCATGTTGGACTCTATCCTGTATGCCAGAGACCTCTACCTGGCTGACGGGGGCTCAGGTAGGTCACAACTTCTCCTCACCACAAAATTAACTTAGCACAAAGGTTATATCGGAGTAGGTGATTGTCTATCAGATATATGACATATGCCATGTACAAACTGCACAGAAAATAATTTCTTCTTGAGGCATTGTCATTGAATTTCTCCATAATGTGGTTTGTGAATTTTAAGAGTGATGAAACACCACCTTCCAGGCTGTCCTTGAGCCTACACATATTTGAAAATCAACTGAAGTGGTATGAGGAAGTGCGAGGGCTGTCAGGGGGGCGCTGCTCTGAACATTTTTTGTACAGTAGGTCGGACTACCTCGTGTGAACTCCAAAACCCACTAACGCCATCCTGAATCGAAGGCTCAGTGTGCCAAGGAAAACTAATATCACGTGAGCCAACAGCATCGTAACCAATACTAATAAACACATATTTCACATGGCTTGCAGTAGAGCTCAACAGTGATGTTCCAGAAGTGAAAATCCCAGTCAGGTCCTGAATGGAGGATTGGGATTATTAGCCGTAACGTCGTAACTGTTCCAGGTAGAATTACCACAAACTACGAGATTGTGAAACCTTGTTTTAAGAAAAACACGTTTCATTTGCGATCGTCATAGATAAGTACTACACTACCCACAATCCCAAGTGTAACAGCGACGTCTCCGATAGGTGGAGCTAGCTGTTGCCACGGAAATGTGTACCGCACTCGCGAATGGTTAGTTAAGGTACGTGCTCCTCCGTGGTCTGCTCCCGGGTTTCAAACCGGGCCCACATGGCGACTCGCTTGAAAAGGTTCTCGTATATTACGAAAATAGTGTAGTTCACCAATATGTGAATCCGTCTTCATTTTAGATCAACAACGGTTAAGTTTAAACGTTTTCCAGAGGCGGCAAGTCGCAATGGTTTATGGGATGAGTAGTTCCTTCACTCTTAAAATAACTATGTGCACAGTCTTGTACATTTTCCTTTTTTTCTGATTTTACTTTGATCAAATATCTTATGGTCACGATTCATCTCCTAGTTGGTTGGCTTACAGTTCTTCATATAAGGATTTTCTGTAACGTCAGTGGATTTAATGAATGGGAAATTCAATTCACTTCTGTAACCGGAGCCGTTTGAAAAGTGGGCCGTCGTTGTTGACCTCTATAGCTGAATTCAAATTGAAAATGTGCTGTACTTTCTCCGCCAAAGGACTAAACTAAGGTTTACCACAGCATCTCCATCATTTAATTATCAGCTGATAGAGATTCAACGTCAGACCTGCCGCCTCATGTACCTCCTGCACTCCATGTAAGTGAGTTTCCCCGTCCTTGCCATTATGTAACAAGCAGCAGGCTGGCACAACCAAATGGAGCACAAACCTGGAAAATCTTTGGTATGATAACAACATTTTTGGCTTTCCAGCAGCAGTTAGATTTCCAAAGTAGGAAAGGTGTCTAACTCTAGTATTAAACCCCCCCAATGGCATTTAGAGGTTTTCTCTGCACCTCTTGCAACATTTATACTATCGATACAATTCTCCACATACAGTGCATGAACTCGAAATAATATTTTTTTGTGTTTTATTACTCAGGGAAATCTGTTAGTTCGGGGATGGTGTAGTGCAGTGTGATACTTCAGGTCAGATTTACTCTAAATTTCATCTGTCAGCGGGGAGAAACTGCTCATGCCAACCCCCTGTGGTGATTACAAGTAGCACGTGAGAAAGACTCGAGTGGTTTTCTTGCATTTTCCACCGCATCAATACCAGCAGCAAACATTGCATTACATCCCTCAATATATACAATCCATAATCAAATGCACATAAGAAAAGCCAGGAACTTATGAGGGAGAATGGAAGATTATATTCTCATTTTTTTTTACTTTCTTTGAGTTGACGTATTTCTTTTCTTTTATACAACTTGAACATGGAAAGGAGGATTCAGCCTTCCACTCAGAGGTGGAGTAACAAATAGCTGAGGGAGAGCTGTTTTAAAGACAACATGTCTTTAGTCAAGAGGGGGAAACTTGCACCAAAGAACTTACAGTATATTGCTAAGAAGTGAAAGTCTGTTCCTTTGCAACATCAGCGCCCAGCAGCAGAGCTACGCTTCTGCCATTTTGGACATAAAGCGACTATCCGACGCCAGGAAAACGTCCGCCAACTAAGTGCCGTACAAAAATAAAACAAAATTATTTCTATTCTACTGTTATAACTTTAATGTCTCTACCGAAATGTCTTGCATTGAACAATAAAGATGTTATAAATATTACAATACATTATAATATAACGTTTTTGTCAAAGATCCATAATTGAGTCCAGTAGACCACAGACCATGGATGTATGAGAGGTTGTGTCCTGTGCTTTTTGCCCTACATGTTAGTAAATAGCCTACAACTCCATTAAATTCTGTTGGTCATGCTACTAGCACTACTAGCTACTGGCCGATAGTCGGTTGTTTGGGAACATATAAGATGAAATATATAAAAAATCGAAAATATATAAGATGGATGTTTTTTTAAATGGGATTTTAGAATTGGAGTCAAACTAATGGGACCCTATATGGACGATGGTTTGACACATGTGCAAACAAAGACTATGTTCTTTAGGGATTTGTGTGTGTGTGCTTGTGTGTCTCAGTCTCCTGGGTCATCCCATCCCTGTCACTGACCAGATTTAATGGCTTGTGCCAAATGTGACCCAACTAAGGCACGGTTCCACCACACTGCCTTTAGTGGCTCCTTGGGACACAAGAGAGAGGTCACACTCACACGCATAGATTGACAGCCGGAGTGACCCCACCTATAGAGACGGATCTGTTAGCGAGGCGGATTGGACAGGCAAAGGTGTGACCAGAGTGAGGCAGAAAGTGACAGGTCAGAGGACGCCGTATGGCTCGTCATGAGTCTTTAACCCTGACGCTCCCAGAACGGGCTGTTCTCTCTCTCTCTCTCTCTCTCTCTCTCTCTCTGGATCTACTGCCACTCAGCACTGTCGACTTCAGCCAATGGAGCTGCTTATAACCTAAAATAATTCCCAGTTATTCCCAGCTCAGATGATGAAGCTCCTCCAGGACGGCTCGTTTTTGCTTATATTATGTTAAACCATGTCTATAAAGGTTATTGAACTTTAGTCAGCCATTTTTTATATGCATTATTTTCAGTTAACCAACACGCCTCTGAGGTAGCAGACTCATTGTATTAACCATGATCAGCAGGATGCTCCTCTCTGGTCCTGCCCATGGACAGCATCAAATATGGACGTCGTCTCTGTGACGTCGCCCATAGGTTTCTGAAGAGTGGGTGGCTCCGCCGCCATCTCGGCAGTGACCACACTATATATTATTTATTTATTTATTTATTTATTTATATTTTATTATATATTTTTTTCAACTTGAGGACATTCAGCATACCGTGTACTGCACATAATTGTATGGCTGAGAGAATAGCCCCAAAATCTCTGAACGATAAATCACGTCAATGTAATACAGCATGCACCGTGTCTTTTCTCATGTCGCCTCACAATTTGTCTCGATAAACTACAGTCTGACCAGCTAAAGATTCTGGACTGTGAGCTGATTGGTTGGATTTCTGTTTTCACGTAGGCTTGTCACGAGAACTGATACTTTGGTACCGTCGGGGCTCGAGACTAACGGCGTCCCGTCGTCCCGGGGACGATAGAAAATGTCCCTGATAACGCTACACTGTGAACAGCAAATCTGTGTTGAAATCGGCAGGAGAAGAGATAGTTAGCATTAGCTGTTAGCAGACGGTGGGCAGCACAGTCCTACTTGGCTAAATAACGTTGCTAACGACTAACCTTAACGGAGGTTGTGTTGAGTTACATTATGTGATGTTCAAGCTCTATTCAATAAAATGAGTATTGGGTGAGGGTAAATTACAGTCATGTCATCATGATGTGTTCAAATGTAATATTGTCAAATTTATTTTTTTTGCAAAAAACTTGAGGCGGATCATCGGGGATTAATTATAACTTTGCAAAAGCCAGTATTCAAACGGTCATAAAGGAGCGTATGTTGAAGTACATGGGATTTATGCTTTTGTTTTTTTCAGTGGTATCGAATTGGTATGGAGAATTGTGGAATTACACTGGTATTGGTATCAATTACTAAATTTCTGGTATCGTGACAGCCCTAGTTTCATGTCATTGGTTGTTGCAGCTGTTCTCGATGAAATTGTATGAAATTGAGACAATTATAATATTGAAAATCATAAATTTAGGTCATATTTTCTCAGATTTTTATAAATTCAATTAATTTCCCATGCTTCATTCAGCAAGCATGGTGCCTGGCACTAAAACACTAAGAGGTTAGTTACCTGTGTCAATACTACGAGTGGAGGCTCCTCCATGTTGTTGTTTTTGTTCAGAAGTAAACATGCCCATAAAGGCAGTATTTATGTGCTAATCTGCCAAGCAAATATTCCTGCATTTCATACCTTTAATTCATTTAATGTTGATCGTAATACAGTTATTGTGTCACATTAGATTTATCAACTTCTATTCCATAGTTTATTTTCAGATTTTGAGTGTGTGTGTGCACATGGCCGGACCTGCAGCACTGCTGCTGTATGTGTGTTTAAGCTACATTAGAAGAGAGTTACAGCGGCTCGCTCATTCTCCCCACTACATTAACCTCCCCTTCATCCTTAAATGTGTCCCTGCATGCCTGGCACAGCACAGCGTCCAGGGAAAAAGGATTTTTTTTGTCCCATGCCCCCTCCCTCGCCGCCTTTCCATCTTTCACAGCCGACCAATGGGGGAGATGGAGAGAGCAAGAGAATGGTTGTGGGGGGGTAGGGGGGGGCATGACAAACGGGCTGTGAGCAGCGAGTCGAGAAGGACGCAGATGTCAAAGCCATGAATCTGGGGACGCCCGTGTACCCCCCCCCCCCTTCTTCCTCTTCGTCTTTCTCCCTCTCCATCCTCACCACAGCACCCCCTCCGTCGCCTATTCGTCTCTCTGTCTCCATTTCTTTTTCAGAGAGCTTCTCAGACGGGCCTGTCCCGATTCTGCCCAATCAGCAGCACTCCCCCCCCTCCTCTCACCTGGCCTTCGTAATTACTCACTCGGTTCAGTAATCAGAGTAAAATGAAGTGACAAATCTGCTGTTTGCATGTGTGAATATGTGTGTGTGCACAGTCATTAGGTACGGTGACACTCACAGGGTCACAAGCAGGCTTCAGCTAATAATGAGGAGGCCATGAGTTGCCCATCACTGAGCTGTCACCATCCATTCACACGTTTTACGGTCCGACGTGTCGAAGGTTACGTGAGACCGAGCACTAACACACATGCCAAGTAATATAAATAAAATGTGATCATTGCAAGGCTTGTATTTTTCTTAAAACTATAAAAAGTTTGTAGTTTTCTGCTGATGGAGAACAAAGTTTTGGGGCCAGCTTGGTTTCACAGCAGTTACGATGGATTCCAGTTCTTTGTCTGACAGAGATATCTGTTTAAATCCCGAACTGCTATTCTGCTAACTGTTGTTGGCAGGTTATTTGAGTGAATTGAATGCTGCTTCTAAACGTTATTGCTGCTGCTAACCGCTTGCTATTGATGTCTTCTACTGCTAACTGCTTAATGTTGCTGTGTACTGTTATTGCTGCTAACATTTGTCATGGCTGTCTGCTGTTGCTCCTGCTAACTGTTTACTGTTTATATCTGCTATTGTTGCTACTAACTACTTATTGTTGCTACTAACATTTTGTCATGGCTGTCTGCTATTGCTTCTACTAACTGTTTATTGTTTATATCTGCTATTGTTGCTGCTAACTACTTATTGTTGCTACTAACTACTTATTGTTGCTACTAACATTTTGTCATGGCTGTCTGCTATTGCTTCTACTAACTGTTTATTGTTTATATCTGGTATTGCTGCTGCTAACTGCTTATTGTTGCTGCTGCCATTTTGTCATGGCTGTCTGCTATCACTGCTGCTAACTGTTTACTGTTTATATCTGTTATTGCTGCTGCTAACTGCTTAATGTTGCTGCATACTATTGTTGCTGCTAACAGTTTGTCATGGCTGTCTGCTATTACTTCTGCTAACTGTTTACTGTTTCTATCTGCTATTCCTGCTGCTAACTGCTTAATGCTGCTGTGTACTATACTGTATTGTTGCTGCTAACAGTTTGTCATGGCTGTCTGCTGTTGTTGCTGCTAACTGTTTACTTTTTCTATTTGCTATTGCTGCTGCTGCTGCTAAGTACTTTCTGTAGTTTTATGCTCATATATTGTGCCTGATTTCTGTACATTAATTGTTATTCTCTTTTTTGCTCAGTAAATTGTTTTGTATTTTTTCATTGCTTGATAGAAGCAGTACTTGCTGTAGCTAACGGCTAAAGCCACTGCTAACTGCTCGCTAACTCAATCAGCTACTGCTACAGCTAACTGCTTGTTACTATCGACTATTGCTGTTGCCAACTACTATTGCTCTTGCTAATAGCTGCCACCACGATTAATAATTTCCATTATTTCATGTTATATATATATATATATATATATATATATACACCACTATTTGTGGTATCACCATCTGATATAATGTCTAGAGTATGGATAACTCTTAATAGCATCTAGCCTGTTTGCACTGGAGATATTGCTCCGCTCTATGAATTTTCTTACTCGAAGTTATCATGATGCTACAGTCAGGTATATTTGTCATAATAGAATGCTATGCAGATTTGTATCTGTTATGAACATATCTAATTGGGACATATTCTTACATTACTACCAATGGCAGTAAGTTGTATGTTAAAATATGAAGTTTGATATATCCTCATGAGTGTATGACTCTAGTTTAGGCCCTAGGCCTTTGTGTTGGCTAATGTTACTTCACAGTAGGGATACCAATGGCTTAAAGCATCTCAGCTCTGGCTTAATCACCAAGCATATTACCCATAGAAAAGAATCTATTCAGATGTGAAAACACAATGAAAAGGACATTAAGGCTCACGTTTAATGCTCATTTAAGACATGGATAATGTTCATTCAATAGACAGTATTATGTAATATGAGGAGCAACAATAATCACTGCCTATGCTCAGTCTTCAAAGCTTTGAAAGATGAAACTAGAAACACAGTTCCCCAGTGACTGATTGACATCTTTCATCTTTTAAGAAAAATTGTTTTTCTGAGGCTGCAGGTTCAGTCAGCTAAAGGACAGGGACACTGTCAACTGTGAAACCATGTTTTAACTGTGCTGGCCAGTGGTACGAGCTGCAAAACCTTCCAAATGATTCCAAATCACGTAAAGTTTCCCCAACAACTCTCACTCATCTATTCCACCCTAAGTAATGAATCTGTTAGGTGGGATCACATAATTTTTTTTTGTTGCAGGAAGAGTAACATTATAATTGATGCTGCGCAACTTTCATTAGCATGTCTACCTGAAGTAATGAAGGGGATAATGGACAAAAGGACGTTGGTGGTTGCTCTTGTCTTTGTGTTTGCTCGAAGAAGAAAATGAGGCGGGCATTTCTTTTTTATCTTCTCTGTTGTAATATAATTTGTGCAGCAGAGAAAGATAACTCATTCAACTTGGAGTACCAGTGAAGTGGCTCACACTCTAAGGCCAAAGCTTTGCGGACACACCTTTACACATACTTCTGTGTACTAGTGATGCGTGGTATCGGGTCCGATACCGTGCTCATGTACTCGTACTCACAAAACGGCTCCGATACCACTTTACATCTTTCGGGTCCTCACGCTCCACCTCCCCGACCGTACGGGTGAGACGGGCCGGTGGTGCACCCGACCCCGCTGGGCCGGTATCCCACCTCAGCCGGCGCGCGCCGGCCCTCACTTTCATTGCGCCACAGGGTTTTGCTTGCACCCTTTGACTCGCGCGTGCGTTAGACTCCTTGGTCCGTGTTTCAAGACGGGTCGGGTCGGTTGCCGACATCGGCGCAGACCCCTGGTGCCTTTTATGTGGGCCGCGGCACGACGCGGTTGACAGTCACAACGGGAGCAGGGAGCCCCGTCACGGTACGGCGAGGTCCGGACGGGGAGCGCTGTAAAGCTGCGGCTGTGAGCCACCTTCGCCCAGAGCCTTTCCAAGCCGACCTAGAGCCGGTTATGGCGCACCGCCTCGTATCCGGGACTCCCCAGCCTGTCGTGTGTCGCAGAGAAGTACTCGTACCGGTACTCGGTATCGGCGAGTACCCAAATATAAGTACTTGTACTTGTACTCGGTCTGAAAAAAGTGGTATCGGTGCATCCCTACTGTGTACTCTTAGTCTGGGGACATTTGGATCCAATTGTATTTCAGACAATAATACTGTGCCTCCAACTTTGTAGCTACAGTTTGGGGAAGGCCCTTTCCTGTTTCAACATGACAATACCACTGTGCACCAAGCCAGGTCCATTAACAAATGGTTTTCCCAGTGTTGTGTGGAAGAACATGACTGGCCCGCACACATCCCCAGCCTCAACCCCATCCAACACCTTTGGAATGAACCATGTTTCTACAGCAGCCCAGAACGGACAAACCAAACACTGGCTGTAGAGAGAGCCTTTCCTGTTTTTACGTTACCTGAAGGACCGTACCACCACCACCGTAGTTCTCCGACATGCATGGAAATGGAGGGTTGAGCGGAGGTGAATTCAGTTGGTTTGCAACCTCACCGCTGGATGTCAATAAATCCTACACACTGGTCCTTTTTATAAGTGAAGGCTGTTATATTATGTTAGTATATTAGGGCTCATGGGACAACGAGATCTTGAACAAACACATATGGTAATACTTGGATGTCCACATTTGATCCATCTAGTGTGTAAAGTATGAAGTATTAAAGTAGGACAGAATGCTCGCCAGGTCATGTTTCGTGCATGTGTGATGGATACAGTCATTACAGCTGCCTCGTGAAATTGATGCAAAGCTCCACACCCACAAGATGTTAAGGCGTTTTCTGATTAAATTTTCTGAATGGTTTTCATGCCATTCAATTTGTTGATATTAAACACGTCTCAGCACTGAGAATAGAAGTTTATGGGACCAGAATTTTGCATTTAGTTATGATTAATGATCTTTAGTTGAGAGGGAAACAAGTCCCTGAAGGGATTCACTCATCGCTGACCAGGCGGCCTTACAATAGTTGAGCCCACTGAAACTGCACTTTGAGATGCGGTGACCTCCAAAAACATGGACTGTGATACGTTTGTTTGGTGCTCTTCTTTCTTTTGGATGTGTAGTAGCGGTAAGCAATATTCAGGTTCAATTCAAGTGCATTGTCAATAGGTTTACAACTGTTTATACAACAGATGCTTCAAAAACAAACAAAATGTCAGTTTCTAACCTCTGATAGGACTGATGTATGGAACCCAAATGCAGACAAATCGCAGTCAGATACAGAAAGAGATGAGTCAACTTTGTCTGCAAAAGTTGCATTTTTAGTGACAAAATATTCCAGCCAGGAGTCCAGCTCCTACCGGCTCTGAACGAAGCTTCTCTGCTAGTTGTGGATTTTTCTGCAATGGTACTTTTTAATGGCTGGTTGCCAGGGTCCTTCCTCTGGCTGTGGGCCGGATAACATCGCTAACAGCACTGCCAGCAGTGAGCAGCATCAGAGGAGCTACTGTAGCATGTCACAGGTGGTCTCCCCCCCTGCTCCTCTCTCTCTCTCTCTCTCTCTCTCTCTCTCTCTCTCTCTCTCTCTCTCTCTGCCTCCACTTTCTCATTTTCTCTAGTTTCTGGTTCCTCTTGAGGAGGTTGTTTAATGGTGAAATTAAGCATTTTTATCACACTGCCAGCATACCAAAGCAAACTGAAAAACAGTTCACTTAAGTAAGTATATATCAGTGAAATCACCCAGATGATTGCAGTGCACAGAAGGTTGCTGGGGTAATGTGGTAATCAGGGCTGTCAGTCGATTAAAATAGTTAATCGCGATTAATTGCAAATTAATCATACTTTTTTATCTGTTCAAAAAGTATCCTAAAGGGAGATTTATCAAGTATTTAATGCTCTTATCAACATGGAAGTGGGAAAATATGCTTGTTTCTGCAAATGTGTGTATATATTTATTATTGGAAATCAATGAACAACACAAAACAATGACAGATATTGTCCAGAAACCCTCACAGGTACTGCATTTAGCATAAAACATATGTTCAAATCATAACATGACAAACTGCAGCCCAACAGGCAACAACAGCTGTCAGTGTGCTGACTTGACTCTGACTTGCCCCAAACTGCATGTGATTATCATAAAGTGGGCATGTCTGTAAAGGGGAGACTCGTGGGTACCCATAGAACCCATTTTCATTCACAGATCTGGAGGTCAGAGGTCAAAGAACCCTTGTGAAAATGGCCATGACAGTTTTTCCTCGCCAAAATTTAGTGTAAGTTTGGAGTGTTATTTTGCCTTCTTCATGACAAGCTAGTATGACATGGTTGGTGCCAATGGATTCCTTAGGTTTTCTAGTTTCATATGATGCCAGTATCTTCACTCTAGTTTTAAAACTGAGCACCGCTACAACCTCCGAAAGATTGATTGTGTTAATGCGTTAAAAAAATTAGTGATGCGTTATTATTGCGTTAAAGCTGGAGTAGGCCATAAAATGGTCGTGTAGTATATAATCAGCCTTTTTACAGTCATAATATATTTTATTTACCACTGTGTAGAAGGCAAAGGCCTCTGCAAAAACATGTGAGAACATGTTTTCTTTGTCCTGTGTGAACCACAATGGACCTCTGTCTCTCCTGTTTTTTATGTGTAGCCACCTGCATGTGTCTGATGGTTCAAGGTTAGGGAGTGAAAGAATAGAGAAGACGATGTCAAAAAGTGTATAAAAAGAGAATGGAGGGTGCCGGGTTAGGTTTTTTTCCCACTCTGCAGACTGGGTGCCTCATCTCTCGAATAAACAAACAAGGAACTTAAGAAAACGGTGTCTTCATTTGCACGTTGAAAAATACTACAGTCGCTATATCGTGACAGTACTACGTGAAACAGGTAACCTGAAAAAAATCATGTTCCTCTGTGTCCTCCGGTGCTCCTAACGACATCTGCAAGATTTCACAGACCGGAAGAGCTGATCTGAGGCCTGCTGACCACTCGCGAACTCCGACCAAACGGTCAAACTAGGCAGCGCTGATCAAATATGAATCAATATTCAGTTACGTTAATGCCTATTTCTCTCCTCAAATGTTTTCAGAATCATCTTGTAGTGCACGGTTTAGCTGTAAAATTAGAAAGTTTGTGACGCCGACGCCATTGTGAAATCTGTTGAAGGAACGCCAAGTTCCGGTCACATGACCGGAGCACAGCCAATAGGAACGCTCTCTCTCTCTGTAATGACCTGTGATTGGTCAAAGTCTTCCGTCACAGGCTAGATGTTCTAAAGCCTGAAAACAGAGCCATGAGGAGGAGCAGAAGTCTAGTTATCTCTCAGAACACTTGAATTACAATATGCTGAAAGATTATTATGGAATCTTTGCCCAATGATGCAAAAAATATACTGCCTACTGAAGCTTTAACAGTCCTAAATAAATGGTAATATTTTCACCTTGAGACTTGAATGTAAAGACTTGATTGATAGATAGATTTTATTTCAAACATGTAACAAATAAGAAAAACTAAACAAGAATCACCAATAAAATTACCAATAAACAGTAAATAAATAAATATGTTTGAAAAGGAGTAAGCAGAAGTAAACGCATAAGGTCCTACCCCTTTCTATAACTTAAATGCCGAACTTAATGTTTATCACATATACACATAATCATCCATTTATATACATAAAACAAACCAACAACAACAACGAGCGTCCCAGTCCCAATGCCCTTCCTCATTCCTGAACCTCTCTTAAAATTCATTTATTTTTGTACTTTGTATAATTTCTTTATTCATTTCATTCCATAAATTCACCCCACAGATTGATATACACACGCTCTTCCTTGTGACACAATACTTTTTTTTAGAATACATTTTCCACTTATGTTATAACTCCCTTTCTGTCTGAGAGCATTCTCTGTATGATGCCAGGAAGCGAATCATTTCTTGCCTCGTGCATCATTTTGTACAGTCCTAAATTCCATCTTGCGACCTGTAAAACAATAACTGCAATAATCATATTTTTGTAGTTATTAATTTAAATGTTACGATAAGCCCCTTGACTCCTTTTGCTCCTCTCTTTTCTCCTCAGTCTACCCCGACCTTTGTAACATCAGCCTGGCAGCAGTCGGAGACGCACAGAAGCACCAAGGCCACATTGCATTCTGGGACGACGTGTACGGCTTCAACATGGCGTGCATGAAGAAGGCCGTGGTGCCGGAGGCTATGGTGGAAGTGGTGGAAGCAGACAAGCTCATCTCTGAACCTGCAGTCATACAGGTGAATTATAACTTATATATAAGTTATGTACTGCAATATTCAACCTACAGTGTCGTGGCTTTGGAGGTCCAATAATGAGACTGATACTTGACACCACAAGTAGCCAATATATATTCAGTATTTTTTATTTTTTTTTAAGTAGCAGACATTAATGTACAAAATGACCTGAAATAACCAGTAGCAACGGGGTGTTTTCCAGGAAGTATAATTAGTAGTTGAAATGTGTTTTCTGTATTTATATGAAATAGAAAATTTACTTGCATAACCTAATACTGTAAGTCAGTTTAAAGTTGTGCTCGATTTAGCCCTGTAATGAACCGTTCTGCGGAGGAGAATTTTTTCTTCTTCTTTTTGGTAAGAACATTTATGTTGATTGAGCGTCGGTTCCCACCTTGGGGGTCGGGACCCCACAAGAGGTCGTACAATGAATTTAAGTAGTCGCAAGATGATTACTGCTACAAAAGAAGGTTTGTTTTACAGACTTTTATTTAATCTTTGGTTCGTTCTTGTGAAATACTGTACAGTGTTTCCATCTTCAGGCATCTAAATTGTACCTTCAATATAAAACGGTCAAAAATATTATTAAAGGTCCCATATTGTAAAAAGTGAGATTTTCATGTCTTTTATATTATAAAGCAGGTTTAAGTGCTTTATAAATACTGTTAAACTATCAAAACGATCAATATACGGAAAAATACACCCAGCCCGTATTCAGAAATTGTGCATTTGAAACAAGCCGTTAGAATTTCTGTCCATTTGTGATGTCACACATATACAATATGTAGACCATTACATGGTTTTAAACATAAGCATTCTAAATGTGTGCCAGTTTATTTCCTGTTGCAATGTATGTAAACAACATCAGCTGACAGGAAGTAAACATGGACGCAAGCAGTTGTCTAGCAACGCAATTTCATTGCAATTCCGTTGAAATGCACTAAAACAGAGTGTTTCAGACAGAGGGTGAATACAGGTATATTCAGGCAGACAGTATGAGGAAAATAACGGTTTTTTTTAACATAACAGCATGTAAACATGTTCTAGTAGAAACACAAAATACAAGTATGAACCTGAAAATGAGCACGAAATGGGACCTTTAAGTAAAAATAAAAATGTTTGTATGTTGATTTTGTAACTAAAATATTGAAATCATTGCCAAACAAACACTGTTTGGGCATAATACACTTGGAGTGTTGTTTTAGTCACGTTAAGGCCTCGTCTTTTAGAAACAATTCAGAAAAAAGACCACCACAGCATTTTATGACGTTTTTAAAGGCAGTGTTTTAACACACAGCTCAGCTGTACCTGGTAACGGGTCCGTCGGGTAAAAGAGGTTAAATGTTTCTGCCAAAGGTTGCCCCGAGACTAAACCTTTAGCACAGACCCTTCAGGGTTTGTTTGTTTTTCTGTAGCAGAGGTCAGATAGGATCTTCAGTTTTGTCATGTGTGGATGACACCAACTATCCAGCATCTGATATTTAACACCTGTATTGGCAAACCAATATGTCAGTCTGATCCTGATATACAAGGATCTAGGAAGCTACAAGTAGGAGAAATAGAGTTTGTGGGGCCCAAGCTGTTCAGCTACTGACAGGGAATGAGAGCAGGAGTTGGCTGTGGAGAGCGAGATAGGGCCCTGAAGGGTGTGTGTGTGTGATGCTGTAGCACTGGGTGATTGATGTGTCTAATCCTTGTTTAAGTTCCTCTTAAGGAAACTTCATTACTCTCAGCCCCTGTGGATAGAGTGGTTTTCACTGATGGGAGAGAACACACTAAAACAAACACACAGTCCAACATATAAGAACATTCACCTCTTCTGAATCTCTCTCTGTGTAGGAATGCTCGTCGCGTGTTTCCTCGCCGGTTGGCCCCGGTTTCTATGTAGCATGTCCTCCACCACCCATCTGTGGATGTGATGAATGAGGGGAGAACTTGATGTAATGGAATTTGAATCCTCTAATCGATAGTTTCTCCCCTCCAGTGACAAATAGACAGCCCCTCTGCCCAAATTACACTGACTCTCATCTATCGCCTCCCGTTGATACGATCCAATAACGTTCCATTAAGGCTGGCTGCTATTCCGTAAAATTGAGCGCCCTTTCGTGGAATTATAAATTCCTGCAAAACAGATGAGTTTTTTTTCTCGGTGAGAACAGATAGGAATGTTTAACTTGAGGAACTTGCAACCATTTGAAGCAGCTTTAAACCTGCCTTATATAACGTGTTTTATGGCTAAAGTCATAATTTGAATTTTTCTAGAGAGTGTGTTGCTCTAAATCAGGGGTCTGCAACTTGCGACTCCAGAGCCCCATGCGGCTCTTTAGCTCCTCTCCAGTGGCTCCCTGTGGATTTTTAAAAATTGAAATGAATAACTGTTTTTTTGTTTACATTTTCATTTTTATTTATCATTGTTGTAGGTCTATGGTACGACGGTACGATGGAGTATTAGGGCCACATTGAGGAAAAAATATGTATATTCTCGTAATATTAGGACTTTTTTCTCATAAAGTTATGACTTTTATTCTCGTTATGACTTTCTTCTCGTTATATTACGACTTTTTTTCTCGTAAAGTTATGACTTTATTCTTGTAATATAGCAACTTTTTTTCTCGTAAAGTTATGACTTTATTCTCGTAATATTACGACTTTTTTTCTGTAAAATTATGAATTTATTCTCGTAATATTCCGACTTTTTTTCTCGGAAAGTTATGAATTTATTCTCGTAATATTACGACTTTTTTTCTCGTAACATTATGACTTTATTCTGGAAATTTCAGATTTTTTTTCCCTAATACTCCGTAGTACATTTGCACTTTGTCCCTTACATAATCTGTGATACACATATAAACCTGCCAGAGATTATACATATTTATTGTGTCAGCAAGGTTCTTGTGCTCATACCTGCCGACCCTCCCGATTTTCCCAGGAGACTCCTGTTTTTCATTGCCTTCGCCTGGTTTCCTCCCGGGGTCACAAAGCTCCCGTATTTTTTCCCGATTTCCGGCACATTTTCAAACCTTTTTTTCTTCCACTGTACAGCGTGCATATGCCCGACTGTTTCCACCCGGACGACGATGGAACTAATCCTATGTCGTTTTTCACAGCGGAAAGGGAGCTACTCGCAACCGTTCGTGACACAACACGGTTGCTCAATGCAGCGAAAAGTCATCGTGGTGCGGCACAAGCCGTTGGAAATAATAGGTTTCAGAGCGCAGTGGTGCTGTTGTCGCGTTGTGTCTGAAAGAGCCTTCAGTGAGTGAGAGACGGAGAGAGAAATGGAGAGTACTAAGAGAAAGAAATAGTCAAGCAGGGGCAAAAAATGAATGAATGAATTAATACTGATGAATATTAGCTTATACCAGAGATTCAAACAAGTTCACGCCAGAGGGGCAAGAAATTGAAAGTAGGTCTATTTAACATAAAAATGCTGCTACAGTGTACTTATTACTTTGTTATTTTTATTCTTTAAAAGTCACCAGAATGCAGGAAACAAAGTCTCTGAAACTCAAATTTGTCTGGGGGAGGACCCCAAGACCCCCACACTTTGGTTTTAAAATCCTCCCTATTTTTTAAGGTCTCAAGGTTGGCAAATATACTTATGCTGATGTCATTGGGCTTTTTTCACTATATATACTGTATTCTGCCAACACCAGTAGGTTTCAGTTGGGTGTTCTGTTGTCAGTAGCTGATTAACTGACATCGTTACATCCACCCTCAGATTTGTGACCAAGAAATTATTGACAAGTATATTTCATCTATTCCCCAAATGCCCTCATTAGAACATTATCTGTAGATACTCTTTAATTACAGCTGTTTTGTGATTGTTGATTAGTGATTTAGTAGAATTTAGTTTTTCTATGATCAGCTAACCAAGCTAGCCACACACTGTAGATGTTTGGAGCGAATGCAACATTCTTGAAAACTGATATTTTCCTCGTTTTGACCTCTCATCCACACGCAAACACAGCTTTAGGTCACCAAAATGGAGATTTTTGGGTAGAAATGGAGCAAATATGATTAAAAAAAAGTATTTTTTTTAAAACAGTCACTTATATCCGACAGTAGTGCATGAGACAGGTAATCTGAAAAAAAAAAACATGTGCCTCTGTATCCTCCGGTGCTCCTAACAGCATCTGCAAGATTTCACAGACCAGAGGTAAACAACCAATCAGAGCTGATCTGGAGCCTGCCGTTTCTGAGCAGCTGTCAATCACTCGCAAACTCCGACCAACAAAAAAATCCATAATAACCTTTCAGCATATTTTAATTCAAGTGTTCTGAGAGATAACTAGACTTCTGCTCCTCATCATGACTCTGTTTTCAGGCTTTAAAAAATCTTGCCCCTGAAGGGAGACTTTGACCAATCACAGGTCATTTCAGAGAGAGAGCCTTCCTATTGGCTTTGCTCCGGCTGGTGGGCGGTGCTTGGCATGTCCTCAACAGATCTCAACATGGCTGCCGGGTCACAAACATTTTACAGCTAAACAGTACACTACAAGATGTTTCTGAAAACATTTGAGGCAAGAAATAGGCATTACAGTAACTATAATATAATATTGATTCATATTTGATCAGCGCTGCCTAGTTTGACCGGAGTTCGCGAGTGATTGACAGCTGCTCAGAGACAGCATGTGGACGGCAGACTCCAGATCAGCTCTTACTGCTTGTTTTTCTCCAGTCTGTGAAATCTTGCAGATTCCATTAGGAACACCAGAGGACACAGAGGATGATTTTTTTTCAGATTACCTGTCTCATGCACTACCGTCAGGATACAGTGACAGTTTTATAAAAATAACTTTTTTAATCATATTTGCTCCATTTCTACCCACTGCTAATGTCAAGGAAAACCTGCTATTTGTTGGTTTCGGCTGGGAACCAACTTTTCAGGTTCTGAACCATTTTGTTTTTGGTCAAAATGCTCCAAAAGTTTCAAAATCAGATGTGCGAAGCAGAACGGAACACGTTCCATGTTGGTGGAGAAGCGATATCAGTGAGTCCAATGCTCCAGCCTAAACAACGAGCTGCTAGTTAGATTCCTTCTATACCAACTTGTTCTCATTGTTTAGTTGTTTTGTATTACAGTACATGATCACAGTTCATAATGTCATCTGTATTTATTTATTTATTTTGAAGTTGTGCATCGTATGCTGTGTTTGTTTTTGCAGACTATTGACTGTAACGGAGTTTGTCTGTCTGAGCTGGAGTTTGCATCAGATTTCTGCTTGAAGATAACAAACACCACAGACGTCACGGTGAGTACACGCATACAGTCGCCGCCCACTCGCACACTGACACATCCATAATGCTAGTGATAAAATTGTAGAGTTTGTAAAGTTGATAAAGTTTTATCCTCAAAAATGGTCTTAAAATTGTGTAAATGATAACTATTTAATCAGCATTGTCATACTTTATGTTGCTGAGATCTTAAATGCAAAAAAAAAAATGCATTTTGAAAAAAAACTCATTAGATCATTCTTGGATTGTTTTTCCCAGGTGAAATTTATTTCTAATTCTAATTTCTAAATGTTAAACATTAAAAGGTCCCATATCGTGTTCATTTTCAGGTTCATAATTGTATTTTGTGTTTCTACTAGAACATGTTTACATGCTGTAATGTTCAAAAAACACTTTATTTTCCTCATACTGTGCCTGAATATACCTGTATTCATGCTCTGTCTGAAACGCTCCGTTTTAGTGCATTTCAACGGAATTGCAACAGAATGCTAGGCAACAGTTTGGGTCCATGTTCACTTCTTGTAACAGGAAATAAACTGGGACACATTTAGAATGTTTACGTTTAAAACCGCGTAATGGTCTAAATATTGTATATTTGTGACATCACAAATGGACAGAAATCCTAACGGCTTGTTTCAAACGCACAATTTCTGAATACGGGCTGTGTGTGTTTCTCTGTATATTGAGCGTTTTGATAGTTTACCAGTATTTATAAAGCACTTAAACCTGCTTAATAATATAAAAGACATGAAAATCTCACTTTTTACAATATGGGACCTTTAATGGCTACACAAAAAAAATTGACCCGAAGTAAAAGTTTGCACGTCCATTGTTTCCACTTGTCATTTATCAGAGATATTGTGTGAAAAGGAACGAGGCAGTACAACCAGCAGAGACATCAGTCAGCTCGTGTTGATTGATCGTGTTTCTGTATTTAAGAGGATTTCTGTCACTCGGATATTTGATAGAGTTTCAAATCGAATCAGAGCAGTGAGACTAATGTGACTTTGAATCACATGTCATACAGCATAGTGAATGTTCACAGCCTGCTTGCCCTGTCATTCTCTCAAACAACCAAAACACAATCACAACCCACCTCTCACACTGGAGCCAGGAATAGTTGCGGTGTGTTTAAAATCATGTTTGCCTTGCCTGTAGATTCCTGTGCTGGTCATATGTCCACTGAACCAAAGCTGAGTTATTCTTTATGTTTCAGCCTTGTCCTCTCGTACATACTTGTCTCACATGTCAACGTACTTTAAATACTTCATAAGTCTTCAGACAAATAGGTAACCATGATAATTAATTCAATATATTGTTAGTGACCTGAAGGTACAAATCTTTCAACCGTTTTTGGAGCACACTCCTAGCGCCAAGGCCAAATGCCTAGGAAGGAGGTTATGTTTTCACTGGCGTTGGTTTAGTTGTTTGTCTGTTAGCTGGATTACTCCAAAAGTCTGTGATGGATTTGAATGAATCTTTTTGGAGGGGTGGGGTGTGGCACAATGAACAATCCATTAGACTTTGGTGGCGATCCGGATCATGATCCGGATTCAGGATTTTTTTTTAAGGATTCCGATCAGCCAGAACATTAAGACCTCTGGGTATAACACAAGCGCAGTGTAACTGATGACGCGTTGATGACGCATGACCCCGCCTCTTTCCTTCAGAGAGAAAGGGTGGGGGGGTGGGGAGAGGAACGACTGTAGATTCTGCGCATTTTCACATTAAACTCTGTGAAATTCCAGTTGAGTTGGACCAAAGCACACTTGGTGATTGTTGGAAAGAGTAACGACGACGGTTTAGGTGAGTTGTATTTTGTTTCTGTCCAGTTTGAATGAAGTGTTTTACGATGCTCTGCTACGTACAGCTGATCTCAACATAACATAGTGTTTAGACAGCATGGAGGAAGTAGAAAACAATATTTTTATCCGTTTTCTGTAATGATAGACACATTTGTATTTTGTAACGTAGCAGAGCAAACCTCCTCAGTGAGATGTTACTTGCCATCACAAAGTGAATTACCAAAATGTAACATGATTACTGTGATGAATGAGTCATATGACCGTATCCATCTAGTGTTTTGGTGGTGCTCAGTTTAAACATATTTTACACGGCCTGATAAGTCCTAAGGGGGGAAAGAGCAAATTAGTACTCTTTAATTGCCTAATTTGTGCTTTCAAATTAATAACTTGCGTGCACGAATTAACAGAACATACCGTTAAAACAACATATGTTTAAGGGATTTCAAAGATAATTCAACCTTGTTAACCGACAATACCCTCGACATATTAATTTATCTCTGTCCTAAATCAAAAACTATGGGCTGTCAATCGATTCAAATATTTAATCCTGATTAATCACGTGATTGTCCGTAGTTATCAACATTCATTATTAACATGGGAGTGGGCAAATATGCCGCTTCATGCAAATGTATGTATATATTTATTACTGGAAATCAATTAACAACACAAAACTATGACAGATATTGTCCAGAAACCCTCACAGGTACTGCATTTAGCATAAAAAAGATATGCTCAAATCATAACATGGCAAACTGCAGCCCAACAGGCAACAACAGCTGTCAGTGTGTCAGTGTGCTGACTTGACTATGACTTGCCCCAAACTGCATGTAATTATCATAAAGTGGGCATGTCTGTAAAGGGGAGACTCGTGGGTACCCAGAGAACCCATTTACATTCACATATCTGGAGGTCAGAGGTCAAGGGACCCATTCGAAAATGGCCCTGGCCGTTTTTCCTCGCTAAAATGTAGTGTAAGTTTGGAGCGTTATTTAACCTCCTTCATGACAAGCTAGTATGACATTGGTTGGTACCGATGGATTCTTTAGGTTTTTTCTAGTTTCATATGATACCAGTGTCTTCGCTCTCCTTTTAAAACCCGTAACCCGCTACAACCTCCGAAAGATCGAACAGCGGCAGGTCCCCACAGCAGCCCGTTGGATTTTTAAGAAGTGAATTAAAAATCACAAGTTGCATTAATGCATTAAAGAAATTAGTGGCATTAAAACTAATTTTTCGTTAACGCGTTATTATCGCGTTCAATTTGACAGCCCTATCAAAAATTTAAAATGAATGCAGTTAATTAAAGACACAAATAAGGAGTCCTATTTAAGACATCACATGATTCATCAGGAACCCGGCTGAGTTGTGCAGGTCAGCTTAACCAATGACAGCAACACACAAAACTGAAGTGTGTGTCCTCAGTGAGGGTCAGCTACAGGCACCAAAGCATGGAGAATGGTTTATGAGTCTATTTGGTGAGGTGCTGGCAGCCACCATAAACCCCCCCCACCCCAGCCATCCCCACCCACTTCCCCCTGAATTTCCTCCAGCGTCTGAGGCCACATTTCTCTCCGCGGTACCGGCCGACTACAGAGCAACCAGGTCGCTACTGCAGGCTGTGACGCTCTGCGCTGTGAGAAGTGATCTGTCTGTACAAAAGCTCATTGTGTTGGAGCAGCTTTGTGTTGTGCTGCAGTGTTACTGCGCTGTCTGGTGTTGTATCGGTTTAATGGATAATCAATAGGTGGTTATTATCTGGCCTGTGCTCCCTGGGTGAGGCCGGGGAATTTAATGGGATTTGTAAACATCCTCTCATTTTTCCTGTCTTTTTCTGCTCTGTAATTGAAAACACCCAGTTTCTATATCTGGGATGTAAGTCCAGTCATGTTAGGGGTCCTGCAGCAAAAAACAGATGATGGGATCGTACGGTGTCATTTTTCACTTTTTTATTTTATTTTTTTAAGTGCAAAACCACTCCATCCCTGCTCTCTTCCTGCTATTTCACGCTTCTGATCATCCTCCGTTGGCGTGCCGATATGCAAGAGCATACATACTGTATGTGTCTTTATGATTTATCATTCAGTCGTGCTATCAGACTCGTTTTATTCCAGTGTTTCTGGCTTTTTTTTTAATGCAGTTGTATCACTTGGGCTGCGTCCAGCCTGCTTGTGCCAGGATTTACAGACGGATTATTGACCTGCAGGAGTATAGGGCGGTTGATGCTAACCACAGAGATACTGATCTGTAGTCAGTATCGGCCACAGCTCCTCAGTAGTAGTTAAGGTTAGGATGTGTGAAGGGTAAACCGCTCCTGGACCAGTGCTCGGGGATCGGTGAGGGAGAGCTGCTGCGCCTCCCGTCCTGTGATGGAGCGCCTGCTTTTGTTCTCCCGTCGACAGTCCATTCATCAGCTCAGCCTGCCTAACCTTGCATTAAATGAACAGCACAACCCCTGCGTCTGCGCCGTTCGCGCACAAGACAAATCCTCTCACTCTCGCTTTTTTTTTTCTTCTTCTTTTCCTTGCCTCCCTTTTACATCTCGCATGCTCTGCGCCTTGTAGACATCGTGTATGCCTTTGCAAACTGGGATACAGGATAGTATATATGTGCTGAAACTTCCATTAAAACTTGGATCAGAAATTCTCTCAGGGCATCTATATACCCTTTTTTTGTTTTAGCCCCCTCAGCTCCACGATCCATTCACCTGAACTGTAGAGCAGGTATAGAAAAACATGCCTCATCCCCTCCTAAAGGCTGTAAATGATGTATGCTGATGGCGTTGCAGGAGAGAATAAGTTTCTGTCTGTAATTAATTTCAACACTGCTGCTGATGTAGCTACTGTAGCGCTACAGAGGAGAACGTCCCTGCAATCCATCTCTAACCTGCTTTCCATCAAATTTACATTGTGTGTGTGTGTGTGTGTGTGTGTG